>PVIA01019529.1:0-10365 GCA_004024845.1 Tonatia bakeri | reverse complement strand
CCTTTATTCCCCTCCACCCTGCACACCCTCTCCCACCCACATTCCCCCCTTTAGTTCATGTTCCTGTGTCATAAGTTCTTTTGAACTTATGACATTTCCCATACTATTTCCCATACTATTATTGCCCTCCCCCTGTGTATTTTCTACCTACCGTCTATGCTACTTATTCTCCATACCTTTTCTCCCTCTCTCCTCCTCCCACTCCCCTGTTGCTAACTCTCCATGTAATCTCAATTTCTGTGGGTCTGTTCCTATTCTAGTTGTTTGCTTAGTTTCTTTTTGTTTTTGTTTTAGGTGTGGTTGTTAATAATTGTTAGTTTGCTGTCATTTTACTATACAAGATTTTTATCTTCTTTTTCTTAGATAAGTCCCTTTAACATTTCATATAATAAGGGCTCGGTGATGATGAACTCCTTTAACTTGACTTTATCTGAAAAGCACTTTATCTGCCCTTCCATTCTAAATGAAAGCTTTGCTGGATAGAGCAATCTTAGATGTAGGTCCTTGCCTTTCATGACTTGTAATACTTCTTTCCAGCCCCTTCTTGCCTGCAAGGTCTCTTTTGAGAAATCAGCTGACAGTCTGAACTCAGCTGAAATCAGCTGAACTCCTTTGTAGGTGACTGTCTCCTTATCTCTTGCTGCTTCCAGGATTCTCTCCTTCATTTTTACCTTGGCTAATGTAATTATGATGTGCCTTGGTGTGTTCCTCCTTGGGTCCAACTTCTTTGGCACTTTCTGAGCTTCCTGGACTTCCTGGAAGTCTATTTCCCTTGCCAGATTGGGGGAGTTCTTTATTATTTGTTCAAATAAGTTTTCCACTTGTTGCTCTTCCTCTTCCCCTTCTGGTACCCCTACAATTCAGATGTTGGAATGTTTAAAGATGTTCTGGAGGTTCCTAAGCCTCTCCTCAGTTTTTTGAATTCTTATTTCTCCATTCTCTTCTGTTTGGTTGTTTCTTTCTTCCTTCTGGTCCACTCTGTTGTTTTGAGCTCTAGTTTCCTTCCCATCACTATGGGTTCCCTGTGCATTTCTTTCATTTCTCTTATTGTAGCCTGCATTTGCTCATCTAATTTGTGACCAAAATCAACCAATTCTGTGAGCATCTTAATCACCAGTGCTTTGAACTATGCATCTGATAGGTTGGCCATCTCTTGGTTGCTTAAAAGTACTGGCTCTGGGGCTTTCAATTCTGTTTGAGCCATCTTCCCCCTGCTCCTTTGGTCTGGTCGTGCCTGTTATGTATGAGGGGTGGAGCCTTGGGTGTTCACCAGGGCGGGGCACACCAGTGGATGGGTTGTGACATTGTATGTGGGGGCAGGGTCCAAGAGGGAACAATGGCGCTAGCTCCGCTCTCCGTGGAACCTCAGTCCCTTCCACTGCTTCCTCCAAGGAAACTGGGCCACTCTGGTGCCAATTCCCATGTGGGTGGGCTTGTGTACTCTGTGGGACTTTCCAGTGAACTCTCCTGTGAGTCTGGGAGCCTCTCCCTGTGCCTCACCCCCCCACAGGTGTTTTCAATCAATGTCCCGAGGCTCTATTTCCCAGCGCTGGGATCCTGGGTTGCATGCAGTGCCTTGCTTCACAATTACTGCTTTGCTGGGTCTGCTGATTTCCACCCCTTGGCCGGGGTCTACCAGCTGCTGCTTGCATGCTCAGGATCCACCTGCTGCGGTCTTACACACCCGGGATGCCTTACGTGCCTGGTCCCAATGCGCTCTCTGCTCTCCTTGCCGCAACCTGTGCCCGGCTGTCTGACTCGGCCCCTCCTACCAGTCTGGATGAATGGGTCTATTTTAATTTCTTGGCTGTCCGACTTCCATACAGTTCAATTTTCTGTCAGTTCTGAGTTGTTATTCTGTTTCTAAAGTGTTGTTCTCCCTATCTTGGTTGTGCGAGGAGGCACAGTGTGTCTACCCTATGCCTCCATCTTGGCCGGAAGTTGCCAGTATATATTCTTACATTTTCAAACAGCCTGCCTCTCCAGTCTCCTCAAAATTTGCAAAAAGAAGGAAAAAATGGTATTACTGGAAAGTTACAAGAGCAGTACAGAAAATGTCTTTTTCTTTTTCTAAGCCATTTGATAGTAAGCTGTTCATTTGGTGCCTCATCACACCACATACTTTATTGTCTGTTTCCTTAAAGTTATTCTCATACAAAACCACAAAGTCTTCAAAACCAGGGAACTAGCACAGGCACTACTCCCACTTAATCCTCTGACCTCAATTGTGTTATTTCCATATTATCCTTTATTGCAAGAGGATCTATTTTGGGATCACATTTTGCAAAGAGTTATCATGTCTCTTTAAGACTTTTAATATGGACTAGTTTTTCTGTCTTTTCCTTGCCATTCTATTTTTGACATTTTTGAGGAGTGTTGGCTAGTTATTTGAATCATTGTCCTTTGCTTTGTGTTTGTCTGATGTTTCTGTTGAGTAGGGTTAACTTAATGCATTTTTGGCAAGAATCTCTTCAAAGGTGATGCTGGTTTCCCCTCAGTGCATCTTATCAGGTGGCACCTGAGTGTGATATGTCTTACTGTTGGTGAGGTTAACTTTGATCCAGTGAAGAGGTGATGTCTGCCAAGTGTCTCTCCCATATAGTTATTTTTTTCCAGTATTGTTAATACATATTCTGTGAGAAGTTTCTTTGTGACCATGTAGATTTCCTGTTCCTCATAAGATCCTCACATCTATTGAACTCCCATACTCAGCACCTTGTGCTTCTTTGCAGGGATGCCTCTCTTTTGGACTCCAGGACCCCATGGCACACAGTCCTAAAACTGCACAGGGCCATCTTCCTGTGTACATACTTTCATCACCTCATTTATGCACCTTATTTATGACCACAGACCTCAGGCAGCTGCTGTCACCTGCCCCACGTGGTGTCTCCTTCACCTCCCTTGGGCTTGGACACTGCAGACCAGGCTGCCCTGTGGTGCACACGCCCATCTCACTGTGCTCCGGCCCTGCTACCCCACACTCAGCTGCCCCCACAGGGATGTCCTTGCTTTGCCTGGACTCTGAGACCCTGAGCAGGGCTGCCTGCCTCGGTGGACACTCTTACTCCACCCAGACTCTGATACTGTCCTTATGGTCCCTCCAACCCTCTTTACTTCTGGAGCACTGCTTCTCATGCCAGGTTGTCTTCCATCCAGATGCCTTCCTCAACCTGCTTGTGTTCTGACACCTTCTCCGCTTTGGTGGGCTCTCCTTAGACTGCTGCCCACCACCCCATAGCACAGCTGCTGCCCCAGCTGACACTGAAATGGTATAGAAGAGCAGAGAGCGTCAGGAGAATCCAGTCCCCTCCTAGTTACATTCTTCTTCAGTCCCTGCTGTTTGCTATCTCACCTATTCTTCCTGCTTCATAGATCTTTTCACGAGGAGTAGTTAGATATAATTTATAACACTCTCAATGTAAAATTTAGTTTTCCTAGAGAAAAATAGATGGCTGTAATCTGTGAATAAATATACAAACTTAGTTGTTTTGGGCATCATGAAAGAAATAGTCCCTGTACATGGTATAGTAGGGATAACCAACATCACAGCACTTAACCACAAAGGGAAAATTGATAGTGCAGATTCAGAGTTCTTCAGCTCAGTCTTTAGAGCCAGAGACCATCCTGGCCCTGCCTCCTGTGACTCTTTTGCATGTTTCAACATCTTTCTCTTGTTTCCCCATCCACGAGATGTGGATTGTAAACACCTTTCTCATGGGGCTCTCAGGGAGCTCAGACAAGATAATGTATTTGAAAATGCTCTGTAAGTGTCAAGTGACACGCAAATGTTGTTATTTAGTTCTAATTTATTGCATAATCAAATTGAAATCTGTAGGAAATTAAGTCAAGCATTTTAATTGTACTGTGACTTCTAGGCAAAATCCCTGTGATTCATAAGGCAGGGAAGAGGTCAGCATAGTTTTTGCTTTTCACTACTACTTTAAGTCTGTTGTTCTGTCACCATTACTCAGTCAGGCAAGCATTTTTTCAAAATCTTGCCCACCCATCATAACTTTCTGACATATTTCCATCTTCTTGATGATTTTTTAACACTGGTACACCATAGCCCTCCTCACCTCAGTACCTGTTGTCTGTCTCAGTACCTTTGGTGACATCACCCTTGACCTTCTGTTTGTTCCTTTCCTGCACTTAAAATTGATTGCAGCACAGTTCTGCTTGCATACATCCCTGGACAGGTATCTTAAAGTGAACAACACATCTAATGCTGAAGGTACACTTTTTCTCCTCTGACCTGCACCTCTGTAGTGTTTCCACTTGTGTTACTGGTATCACCCTTTGGAGTAGCTTCTAGGTTTGAAACCTTTCATTCCTCCTGCTATCATTTTCCATATGTAGTCAGTTACTAAGGTTTTTTTTTTATTTTTGCAGAAATTTTTTCACTTGAGTTTTCATTTATTCATAATTAACAGTCTACCTTTGGCCCTTGTTACCTCATCTCTGAACTATTGAAATAGCCTTCTTCAAGGCCACTGTTAGAACCTTGGCTTGCCAGGTCCAAGCCTCGGCCTCTTTTGAATAATTGGATGAAGACCCTTGGGGCCTAAGCCAGCTCTGAGGAGCCAGCCCTTCCAGATGAGACAGAACATGTTTCCAGAGGCTTGTAAGAACCTCCAGATGGTAGGCATCAGGTTTGGGGAAGAAATGTCTTGTCAGGCCCAGACTCCTGTTAGAAAGCCTCTGGAATCTAGGAGGACCTGATCTCTAGAACATTAGTGCCAGGATCTAAATATAGCTACTGTTAACCATTTCAATACATTTCCTTCTAATCTATTTTTAATGCACAGTGTTTTCATTTTTTCTTTTACTTTTAATACTTGTGTGTTTAAATTGCATAATCTCTGTTAAGTGGAAAAAACATTTTTTATGATATTTTTGTAAGTACATTTTTTTTAATCGGTGCACGGTGTTCCATAGAATGAAAGATTGCTGCTGTCTTTGTTCTCGTTAGAACAAGAAGATCCCCTGGAATAAACACCAGGTTCTCCTTCAGAGTTTGACCCCAGCTTCTGCTGAAAGCATTTCTCTAGTGTCAACTTATGATTGCTGTTTGCCTCCTCAGGTCTTCATGCTTACTCATTAACATGCCATTCTGCCTCCCTGATCTTTGCGTCTTTGTTTATTAATGCTTGGTCTTTGTTTCTCTTTCTTTCTCTCGATCCATCCTTTTGTCCATTTTCCGACTCACCTCCCACCCACCCACCCATGTACCTGCCCACAGGAAGAGTATATTTTTTTCTAAGTTCTCTGCTCATCTCTGGGGAGTTAAAGATCAATAATCCATTGAGGGACTCATATTAAGGTGGACGTATTTATGCATCTTTGCTGGGAAGTGTCACAAGTTCATCTGTAAGCACAGGGGAAGGTAGTGCTGTACTCTTTCTGAAGCACTTTGGTAGGGGAGGCTCTCTACGGGAGGTGGCATATAACCTAGTTGAGAATGATGAGTAGGGGGTTTCTAGGGCAGATGGGTGGAAGAGACATTTAGGCAGAGGACACAGATATGAGAACAGTGGTGATGGTGTTCCTCAAGCTTGTCTCTAGTTTTTTTGTTTTGTTTTGTTTTTTAAATAGTTTTTTTGAGATAACTCTCATCCCATACATACATCATTTAAAGTATATAGTTCAGTATCTTTTAGTATAGTCACATAGTTGTGCATCTATTAGTACAGTCAATTTAAAACTCTTTTTAATTTGTTTTTTTTTTTGTTTTGTTTTGTTTTTTTAAGAGAGAGGGGAAGGGAAAGAGAGAGGGAGAGAAACATTTATGTGAGAGAGAAACATCCATCAGTTGCTTCCTGCATGTGTTCGGACCAGGGACCAAATCCCCAACCCAGGCATGTGCCCTGACAGGATGGAACCTGTGACCTTCAGTTTGCAGGATGATGCCCAACCAGCTGAGCCACACAAGCCAGGAGTTAAAGCAGTTTTATTAACCCAAATAGAATCTCTATGTTCTTTAACTGTTACCCCTCAGTCTTCCTAGACTTCCCAGGCCTAGGCAATTACCAGTCTCCTTTCTGTCTTTTGGGCATTTTGTTAGTGGATCATATAATACATGTTACTTTGTGACTGATCTCGTTCACCTTGTTTTTCAGGTGCATCAAATATTTCATTTCTTTCATTGCCTAGTAATATTCCTATATATGGATATACCACATTTTGTTTATCTGATTATCAGTTGGTGGATGTTTTGTTCCCTCATTTTTTTGGCTATTAGGATAATGCTGCTATTGATGTACAAGTTTTTGTGTGAACATACATTTTACTATTTTAGGATATATACCCAGGAGGGGAATTGCTGGATCATATGTTAACTCTTTGCTTACCAATTTGAGTAACTACCACGTTGTTTGCTAAGTCAGCTATATTATTTTACATTCCTGCCAGCAGTGTATGATGGTTCCAGTTTCTCTATTTCCTTACCAACACTCATTATTATTTCACTTTATTTCTTATTATAGCCATTCTAGAAGGTATGAGGTGGGATCTCATAGTAGTTTAGTAGTTATTTTCCTTCTCTTTTTTTAATCCTCACTTGAGGACTTTTTTTTTTTAATTGTTTTTTAGAGAAAGAGGAAAGGAGAGAGGAAGGGAGAGAGAGAAACATTGATGCGAGAGAGAAGCATCGATTGGTTGCCTCTGGGACATACCCAGACCAGGAATTGTATGTGTTCTGACAGGGAATGGGGGTGGTGTCACATGTTCCCACGCCAGGACCAGGGATCAAACTCAAAACCAAGACATGTGCCCTGACTGGGAATTGAACCTGCAACCTTTTGGTTATGGGGTGATGCTCTAACCAACTGAGCCACACTGGCCAGGACTACTGGCCAGGGCTTTTGTAGTATTTTTTATTTGCATTTCCTGGTGGCTGTTGAGGTTGAGCATCTTTTCATGTGGTTAAGAGTTATTTGTATAATTTTGGAAAAATGTTTATTTAGATCTCTTTCACCCATTTTTAATTGGATTATTGTCTTTTCATCATTAAATTATAATAGTTCTTTATATTGTCTCTAGTTTTTTAATAAAAATTAAGACTAGAATACACTATTTTTAACTTTGTAACTAGAAATGAAATAAACTAAAATTGGAATAACCTAAAAGAAATAAAATTTAAATCTAAAAAGTAGATAAATTAGGACATATCAATATTAATTTTAAATAGTGATTACATTAATACAGTCCTCAACTCTCAAATTCTAGTTACATGATCTCATTTGTTTCATTAATGTAGTTCTCCCTATCTTTATGCAGTGGTGTCAGATATTTAAATATTCTCTTCTCTCCTCAGGAAGTCCTCAGCTACTCTGACAAATGAATAATACTTTCTTATAGTGTTTCTTTCCAAAATAGTCCCTTAAGGCAATATTGTTCCCTCTCTTTATAGTTACTTATTTTTTGTGTCAAATTGGTAAAACATCTTTGTAATTTAGAAAGTTTGGTACTGTCTTTTTGGGATATTGTTTATGACTATCTGTCATTTAATTGGACAACAATTATTGGATGCCTACTGGGTATACAGTTGGTATATTTTGTTTCTTTCTGGGAGTCATACTCAAAATATCTCACATTGGCATAGCATTGGCACTGACAAATCAGAGTGGACACTGGCCTTAAAGTACTTCGCTCACGTTCAGTTTCATTATTTCATTTATAGATCTTTCAAGTTATTCTTTTTTGCATGTTGAAGTCTAACAAACCTATACCTAGCTTTATGTTTTGTTTTGGATCCGTCCTCTCTTGGCAGTGTTGAGTGGATCTTTTTCTTTTGATAACCAAATTGGTAATTGTTTGACTCAGTAAGTTTGCAGGGTCAAATCCATAGATAGCTCTTATATTGGAGATAATACTGAGCAGTATTCTAACTTCCCTTCAAGGAGCTACCACTGTACTCTGGAATTGGTCCTGGAAATGTACCATTTCTAACACATGACTTGAATTATTATTTATTTGTGCTGAACAATCGAGGGTTTTATATAATCTGAACAGATACCAGATGTTTAGCAAATTTGCTAATGAGTGGTTTCTCTTGGTAGTTATGATTTGCTTCTTAGTGAAATAGAACTGTTTTTCATGTATCATCTTTTAAAATATATTTTATTGATTATGCTGTTACAGTTGTCCCAACTTTTCTACCTCCACCTTTTGCCCTTGTCCACCTGGTACCCTGCCATCTCTCCAGCAGTCCACCCCCTTAGTTCATGTCCATGGGTCATGTATATAAGTTCTTTGGCTTTTCCATTTCTTATACTATTCTTAACCTCCCCCCTGTCTATTTTGTACCTACCAATTATGCTTCTTAATCCCTGCACCTTTTCCCCACTCTCTCCCTTCCCCCTCCCTGCTGATAATCCTCCAAAAGATCTCTATGATTCTCTTCCTGTTCTTGTTGTTTGCTTACTTTGTTTTTTTAGATTCAGTTGTTGATAGTTGTGAATTTGTTGTCTTTTTAATGTTTTTGGTTTTGATTTTCTTTTTCTTAAATGAGTCCCTTTAACATTTCATGTAATAATGGTTTGGTGATGATGAACTCTTTTAGCTTTACCTTCTCTGAGAAGGACTTTATTTGCCCTTTCATTCTAAATGATACGTTTGCTGTTTAGAGTAAGCTAGGTTGTAGGTTCTTGCTTTTCATCACTTTGAATGCTTTATGCCAGTCCCTTCTTGTCTGCAAAGTTTCTTTTGAGAAATCAGCTGATTGTCTTATGGGAACTCCTTTGTAGGTAGCTCTCAACTCTTCTCTTGCTGCTTTTAAGATTCTCTCTTTATCTTTCACCTGTGACATTTTAATTATGATGTGTCTTGGTGTGGTCCTTCTTGGGTCCAACTTGTTTGGGACTCCCTGTGCTTCCTAGAGTTGTATGTCTATTTCCTTCACCAAATTAGGGAAGTTTTCTTTCATTTTATTTTCAAATAAGTTTTCAATTTCTTGTTCTTCCTCTTCTCCTTCTGGTATCCCTATGATTCAGATGTTGGTATGTTTGGTGATGTCCCAGAGAGTCCTTATACTATCCTCGTTTTTTTTGAAATTTGTTTTCTTTTCATTCTAGTTGAATGTTTATTTCTTCCTTATGTTCCGTATCATTGATTTGAGTCCCAGCTTTCTTCCCTTCACAGTTGATTCCCTGTAGTATTTTATTTCTCTTCGTGTAACATTCATTTCTTCCCTTACGTTTTTGCCATAGTCAGTGAGTTCTTTGAGCACCTTAATCAGCAGTGTTTTGAACTCTGCATCTGATAGGTTGGTTATCTCAATTTCATTTTGTTCTTTTTCTGGGGTTTTGTTCTGTTCTTTCATTGGGGCCACATTGCTTTGTCTCCTCAACTTGGCAGCTCTCTGTGTTTGTTTCTGTATATTAGGTAGAGCTGCTTTGACTCCCTGTCTTAGTAGTGTGGCCTATTGTAGAAAAGGCACCTGTAAGTTGTGTGGGGTAGGGCCTTAGGTAATCACTGGGGGGGGACAACTCGCTTCACCGCCTTGTACATCTGTGTTGGGCTCAGAGAGGAGACAGTCTGCTGCCTTGCTTCTGGAGGTTTGCCCAGTCCTTGCCCTGTTTCCATTCACTTCACTCACTTCCCGTATGTGACTGGCACCCTTTCAGTTGTTGTCCTGGTGGTGAATTCTAGAGTGGCTTGATTTGCATATGTTCTAAGTCTGTTCAGGCCCTTTAAGTGAAGTCTCCTGAAAATCCAGGAGTTTATTCCACCCCCCACCCCCCAGTGGTATTTATAGCCAGAAGTTCTGGAGATTTAACTTCCTGACACTAGAACCCTGGGCTGTGCTGCCTGGCCTGGAGCTACTCACTCCCGAGGTTGGAAGTCTGTTTCCTTTGCCAGCTTGGGGAAGTTCTCCTTCATTATGTTTTTTTTTTTTTTTAATTTTATTTTAATCATTGTTCAAGTACAGTTTTCTCCCCTTTACTCCCAATCCAGCCCACTCACCCCTCCCTCCCAACTTCCCTCCCATTACCACCCTCCCCCTAGTTTTTATCCATGTGTCTTTTAACTTTGTTCCTGTAAACCCTTCCCCTTTTCCCCTGAAACTCCCTCTTCTCTCTCCTCTGGTCACTTTTTACCTGTCCTCTATTACAGTGTCTTTGACTATATTTTGCTTGTTTCACTGTTTTGTTGTTTAGGTTCCTGTTAAAGGGGAGATCATACGGTATTTGTCTTTCACTGCCTGGCTGATTTCACTTAGCATAATGCTTTCCAGTTCCATCCATGATGTTGCAAAGGGTAGGAGCTCCTTCTTTCTTTCTGCTGCATAGAATTCCATTGTGTAAAGTTACCATAGTTTTTTATCCATTCATTTACTGATGGGCATCTAGGTTGCTTCCAGCACTT
>PVIA01019528.1:0-10375 GCA_004024845.1 Tonatia bakeri | reverse complement strand
CCACCCTCCCCCTATCTTTTATCCATGTGTCCTTTAACTTTAATCCTATAAGCCCCTCCCCCTCTCCCCCAAAATCCCTCTTCTGGTCACTCTCCACCTGACCTCTAATGCAGTGTCTTTGACTATACCCTGCTTCTTTCTTTGTTTTGTTGTTTAGGTTCCTGTTAAAGGTGAAAATATATGGCATCTTGAGAGGAAAGCTAAAAACATTCAAGATGGAGGAATAATATGTGGAGAGGTAGAGCTGGAATGTTCTGGACATAAGAAGGAAGTAGGAGGCATAGGACAGAATTGAGAACAGATAGATGGGGAAGGGGATAAGGAAGCCCCTAAAGCTAAAAAAAAAAACAAAAACAAAAACAAAAAACCCTGCTCCAAGGCTGGGTCAAATAGGAATACTGAAGGTTGCAGATAATACAAACATAAAGAAGAGTAGAATCCCTGTTTTCCAGAAGCTTGCAAATGATTCTGTTTTAAAGAGAATCTATGTTATTTCAGTAATCCAGGAAATTGGAAAAATTTTGAGAAACCCCTTGGAAGAAGGCATCATCCAGGCCTCTGCTGTACAAAAGTGCCTAACTTTCACAGATGTTTTTCCTCTACCAAGACAGTTTCTTTTCACCCATAACAACAAACCTACAGCTGGGGAAGGAGGGGGTGGTGATTTAAAAAAAAAAAAATTCCAAGAGGTAAATCTTGTAATACTAACCACTGAACAGCTGGTCTTTTAAAGCATAGAACAGCCATTTAGCCATTAATCCATCCCTTTAAAATTCAGAACCACCCTTAACACACACGCACACACACACACACACATACACACAACAAACACACAGAAGCACACACACGTATGCATGCACATGTGCACACACAAAGGGTAGTTCAATTTCATTTGGTGCAGCTACAGCAGCCAGTGCTTTTGTACTTTTTATGTCCACAAATGCAGCCCTGGCTTTAGTTTAAAGAGTTTTAAAAAGCAACAGGAATCAAAGAAGGAAAAGGAAAGAGAAGTAACAAATTCTAAGTGCCTTTTTATGAAATTCCTCTCTAGGTACTACCTATAATCCTAGATCCTGACAAAACAGTACCTGGTTCCCTTTCCAGATCCTCCTGTATTCCCTGGGCTTCTCACTTTCTTGGAAACAGTCCACAGGGACAGCTGTAACCATCAAATCCTGCAGCCCACCAGACACTCACCAGCTCTGCCTCCCAGGCCCAATTCTGCTGTTTCTCCATCTTATTCCCAACGGTTATCTTGAGTGGTCTCTATTACATGTTCTGATTGTGCCTAATTGCTGTAGGAGTTTAAGGAGGTCATTCTGTTTGTCCTTCCCTGCTTGCCATGTGAGTAGCTGCTATGCATCTGTGGTTTTGACCTTCCTGCTGAGAAGCAAAGGAGTAAAATTAAAGTCTCTCTCTCCCTCTCTCTCTCTCTCTCTCTCTCTCACACACACACACACACACACACACACACACACACACACACTTCTCTTTCAAACCTGTCACTCGCAACCATGGTATATGTGTGTGTGTGTGAGACAGACAGATAGACAGACAGTGAGAGACAGAGAGAGAGAGAGAAAGGGAATGGTGAATCAGATGAGGATGTGATAAATTGGTTAGCTGACAGGTATAAGAAAATTAAGGCCATTAGCTATTTTCTATATTCTTTTCCTGTCATGTCAACAAGATTAGCAGGCCAAATGCTCAAGGAGCAAGTCTAGGGGACTTTAGAGTGTTCCATGAACTCTGCAAACCTCTGCTGAGAGAGATTGTATGGGATTCTCTCCCGCCTGCCCTTTCAGTGGGTGACAATAACAGGAGAATTAGTGAGCAGACAGATGCTGCGTGCGATGGTGCTCAGCACTTGGCGTTGTATAATAATGAATATATTCACAATGAGTGTTTCAATGGTTGTTGCTTAAAATGATAAAGTTAATTTTGCTGGGACTCCTTTATTTTTTAAACCTAAGCATCACAAAAGATGGAAGCTGAAATCATGTCTTATTCTTTTATTCACAATGGTTTCAGTATGACATTTGGAAATATGAACCAAAAAAAGTGTTCTGCAGGGAGCTTGGAAATATGCAAAACCTGGTACATTCTTCCAGCATCTGGATATCCAGTGATCATTGTTTTGTTTTGATTTTGGTTGGTGGTCAGACAGGTAAACAGGGTCCTCGAGCAGTGGGATATTATTATTGTGATTTACTCATAATATGAGTATGGTTTTAGTCTACTTATTATGTGATTGATGTTATCTCAACAATAATAGTAATAGCAGCTGTAATGGTACATGGGGTGCCTACGATGTGCAAGTCAGCACACTAGGTGTTTTTTGGATATTATTTCTTTTTGAATTTTAATTTTGTTTTTTCCATTACCATTTAGTCCTCTTATATTCCCCTCCCCCCACAATCTCCACACTATTGTCCATGAGTCCTTTTTACATTTTACTCAATCCCTTCACCCCATATCATCCCCCCTTAGTTGTCATCCTACTTTCTATCTATGAGTCTGTCCCTATTTTCCTTGTTAGTTCAGTTTGTTCATGAGATTCCACATGTGAGTGAAATCATATGGCATTTGTCTTTCTCTGACTGGCTTATTTCACATATCATAATGTTCTCCAGGTCCATCCATACTGTCACAAAGGGTAAAACTTTTTACTTTCTTATGGCCAAGTAGTACTCCATTGTGTAAATGTCCCATAGTTGTTTTAGCCAGTCATCTACTGTTGGACACTTGGGCAGCCTCCATATCTTGGTGATTGTAAATAACACTGCAATGAACATAGGGGTGCTTATGTTCTTTTGAATCAGGGGTTTGGGTTCCTTCGGATATATTCCCAGAAGTAGGATCATGGATGAAAAGGCAAATCTATTTTTTATTTTTTAATGTATTTCTGTGCTTTCCACAGTGGCTGCATCAATCTGAATTCCCACCAACAGTGCAAAAGAGTTCCTCTTTCTCCACCATATCCTCACCAGCCCTTGTTGTTCGTTGAGTCATGAATGGTGGCCATTCTGACAGGTGTAAAGTGATATCTTATTGTGATTTTAATTTTCATTTCTCTGATGATTAGTGACATTGAAGATCTTTTCATATGTCTATTGGCCATCTGTATGTCCTCTTGGGAGAAGTGTTTAAATTATCTCACAAACCCTGCAAGGTAGGTCTTAGGTTGAACCATATGAAATTCCAGTTTCTATAGATCAAAATATCAAACAGGTAATTTTATGTATTAAAATTCATGTTATTCCTCCATTTTATAAAGAAGCTGTTTCAGAGGTGTTAGTTATTGACAAAAGCCACGCACTAAGTAAATGACAAAACTGGGTCTTGCAGAACCCAAAAGTTCTTCTCTACTCCCAGCTGAGTTCAGCTTGGTTCAAATGGTGTTATTATTATCTTCCATTACATACAAAAACATCATAGCTTAGGGAAAAAAATGACTAGGATATATATCCAGAAAGAGGTAAGGCAAAAACCATACCGTATGTCTTGGAGGAACTCATAGATCTTTCCCATTTTGCAATAAAAACTCAAGAATAAGATAAGTAATTCCAGCCAAGAAGGAGACATAGGTAGACACACTGCGCCTCCTTGCACAGCCAAGAAAAAAGGACAACAACAATTAAAAACAACCAGAACTGACAGAAAATCAACAACCAAGGAGATAAAGAAGAAATATCCATCTAGACCGGTAGGAGGAGCAGAGACCAGCAGCCATGCTGAGAGGACTCACGGAAAAGCAGTACTGGAGAGCTGGGGCAGGTAAGGCAGCGCCTAGCAGACCCAATGAAGCAGCAGATTGGGAGCGGGGCAGACAAGGTTGCAGCTGGCCTGCAAGGAGGCAGCTGGCAGGCATACAAGGTGGTGACTGGTGGAGTGGGCAGTCCCACGTTCACCTGCAGATAAACCGGGAGGAACACCTGGGAAGTGAGGCAGACCTCACAGCCCAGGGTCCCAGAGCAGGGAAATGAAGCCTCAAACCACCAATTGAAGACATCTGTGGGGGTTGAGGCAGCAGTGGGAGAGACTTCCAGCCTCATAGGAGAGTTTGTTGGAGAGACACACAGGGTCCTGGAATGTGCACGGGCCTGCCCACCCACCTGGGAGTCAGCACCAGAGGGGCCCACTTTGCTTGTGGGTGGTGGGAGAGGTGACTGGAATCCGGCGGAGAGCAGAGCAAATGCCATTGTTCCCTCTAGACCCCTTCCCCACATACAGCATCACAAAGCAGCTACATGGGGTGTCCCACCCTGGTGAACACCCAAGGCTCTGACCCTTATACATAGCAGGCCCACTGAGACAAAAAACAATGGCCCAAATGAAAGAACAGATCAAAGCTCCAGAAAAAATACAACTAAGCAGCAAAGAGATAGCCAACCTATCAGATGCACAGCTCAGAACACTGGTAATCAGGATGCTCACAGAATTGGTTGAATTTGGTCCCAAATTAGATGAAAAAATGAAGGCTATGCTAAGTGAAATAAAGGAAAATGTACAGAGGACCAATAGTGATGGGAAGGAAACTGGGACTCTAATCAACAGTGTGGACCAGAAGGAAGAAAGAAACATTCAACCAGAAAAGAATGAAGAAACAAGAATTCAAAAACAATGAAGAGAGGCTTAGGAACCTCCAGGACATCTTTAAGCATTCCAACATCTGAATTATAGGGGTGCCAGAAGGAGAAGAGGAAGAGCAACAAAATGAAAATTTACTTGAACAAATAATGAAGGAGAACTTCCCCAATCTGGCAAAAGAAATAGCCTTCCAGGAAATCCAGGAAGCACAGAGAGTCAAAAAGAGGTTGGACCCAAGGAGGAACACCCCAAGGCACATCATAATTACATTACCCAAGATTAAAATGAAGGAGAAAATCCTAGAAGCAGCAAGGGAAAAGGAGACAGTTACCTACAAAGGTGTTCCCATCAGACTGTCAGCTGATTTCTCAAAAGAGACCTTACAGGCAAGAAGGGGCTGGAAAGAAATATGCCAAGTCATAAAAGGCATGGACCTACATCCAAGATTGTTCTATCCAGCAAAGCTTTCACTTAGAATGGAAGGACAGATAAAGTGCTTCTCAGATAAGGTCAAGTTAAAGGAGTTCATCATCATCAAGCCCTTATTATCTGAAATGTTAAATGAATTTATCTAAGCAAAAGAAGATAAAAAATATGAACAGTAAAATGACAGCAAACTCACAGTTATTAACAACCACACCTAAAACAAAAACAAAAGCAAACAAAGCAAACAACTAGAACAGGAACAGAAACACAGAAACAGAGATCACATGGAGGGTTATCAGCAGGGGAGTGGGAGGGGGAGGGAGGGAAAGTACAGAGAATTAATAAGTACTATAAATGGTAGGTAGAAAATAGACAGGAGGAGGTAAAGATAGTATAGGAAATGTAGAAGCCAAATAACTTATATATATGACCCAAAGACATGAACTAAATGGGGGGAATGTGGGTGGGAGGGGGTGTGTAGGATGGAGGGGAATAAAAAGGGGGAAATAGGACAACTGTAATAGCATAATCAATAAAATATATTTTAAAAAATAAGATAAGCTCCATGCAGAATTGCAATGACAGATGAGCTGGCACCTTTCCACTTGGCAATCAGCAACTTGTGTTGCAGTTCTTGCACCTAGTTCCCACATCTCCCTCAAGACACTCTTTAATGCCTTCCTTGCCCAGGGTATTATCCTGAGTTCCTCTCCCACATTTCACTCATAATATGTTTATTCATAAAGCCCCACTCATTTCCGAACCCCTGAATTCTTGGCAGCCTAGAGTTGTGGCATTTTAATGGAGGAAGTATGGGGCACTTGTCTTAGTTTGGGTTCCCCCAGAAGAAGATTCTGAGACAGATTTAAGTGCAAGTAGTTTATGTGAAAGTTAATTCCAGAAACTGTGATAGAGGAATAAAGAAATGAGACAAGGACAGAAAGGACACAAATACAATGTGTATTTCAAGCAAATGACTTCAGTGGGCTCTTCATTGGAACTCGGTCCAGCTGGGAACCTCTGGGAGACAATGTAGAATGTATCAAGGGTTATCTCAACCAGGAAATGAAAATGCTAGGGTATTTATCCACCACCTCATTGATTGAGGGCTGCTTAGCTTGATATAAACTCCGGGCTGCCTTCTTTGGGTCCTGAAAATGTTCCCATGGCTAGAATCCTTAGCAGGTATATAGAAATAAGTGTCAAGGGCATGAGGGAATAGCATCAACCACACCTGCTACAGGAACCTGAATATCATTTGAATGTAAATGAATTCATCCATGACCATTAAGTTCAAGGACACCTCTAAGCTCAAGAAGAAGCAGTTGGGTTGAATATCATATGGCAGGAGTCTTGGTGCCATTTGACCAGTACAAAAAAAAGCTACCTATTCCTAGCATGAGTCCTGACCAAAATAGGCCTTACAGAATTTCTCTTCCTCCTCTTTCCAGAACCTCTTACACACGAATATGAGGTTTCTCTGTAGTCCATCTTCTCCCTTATTTGTAAATAACTGTGAAAGCCATGATTTTTTCAGCTTTTGGTCCCTCTTGAGATCACCTTCACCCTAGTAAAATAGACAATTTCTTGGGGAGACTGGGAGAAAGGCATCCTGCAAGTTTCAGACCTTGATTGGTGATGGAAATTTTTCTCTTTCTCTCTGCCTTTTATGTATCTCTAATTCTGACTTTATTGCACAGCCATGAAATCAAATTAGGAAATGGGAGGAGATGAGCAACCCCTTCAAGCAAAATCAACTTCTGATAGCTTCCCCAAAGCTCTAACAAGTCTGTGTAGACGTCCAGTAATAGAAGTTTGCTTCTTGCAGCACTTTCTTTTTCTACCTTTCTAATAAGAAAATGAATTAAAGTATAGGTATGCAGGTAGCTAATGCAACGAGGTGTTAGAGAGGGCCTTGTATTTTACCTCTGAGTGTATAAAGCTTTGTGGGAGAGAAAAGAGGTTGATGGGAAGGAAGGGAAAGCATAAGCAGCAGCATCAACAACATCCAACCTGATGGTGTGTCTGTTATGTATAAGCCAAAGTGCTGCAACATGGTGTGTGGAAACAGAGATGGAAAACATAATCCCAGACCTTAAATAGCTAACAGGCTGTTTTCTCAGAGCCTTGCTATTCAAAGTATGAAATAGCAGAATCACTATCACCAGACAGCTTGTTAAATATGCAGAGTCTAACCCCCTGCCCTGCAAGATTTAAACTGAATCAGAACCTAAATTTTAACAAGATCCCCGAGGGGATTTATATGTGCAATAACGTTTCAGAAGAATTGGTTCGGATTTGGGAAGATGGCGGCCTTGTTGGAGGAATCATGATCCCCTCTCCCAGTGTAAGGGGGAGAATTTGGACGATCTGAGTAGGAACAGAGCAGGAGACCACCGACATCGCAACACTGATGAAAATAGGACATCAAAAGTTATCCAGACATTGAATAAATGGACAGTAAGAGGACTGCTTCGGGATAATAATAGTCCTAGGAAAGGTGCGGAGAGCAGGCCCGGAGCTCCTGGGTCTGTCTCAGGGCACCCGGGAGAGCGGAGTCACCGCTCCCTCTCCAGACAACAACGGTTGAGAAGCAGAAGCACAGGGGTTGTGGACACCCACGAACTTCCCGGAGAAGAGTGTGTACCCCAGTCTGCTGGACCAAGGGAGGCCTTGCTGTGCGCCTGCGCTCCCAACCGGGTGAGTGTGTGGTTTGGGGGAAGACTGAGACCCCATGGCTGTGAACAAGGGAAGGGCTGCCAGAGCTGTGGTGATTTTGGGTGGGCGCATGCCCCGCCGGGATACCTGACTCTCAAACGGGGAACCCAGAAAGGACGCAGCACTTTGTGCGTTCCTGGGGCCCATAGCAGTGGCAAAGGAAAGTGCGCATCCCCTCCCAAACCCCGGAGAGTGCACCGTGAACCTGGAGGAGAGGCAGGTGCTTCCCACGAACGTAGAGCCCGCCAGCGGAGGGGAAGCGCTCCACTCCTCCCAGTCCCCGGAGAGGGCACCCTGGACTCGGAGGAGAGGCGGGTGCTCCGCTAAACATAGAGCCTGTGGTCTCCGGAGCTTGCGCCCTGAGCCCAGACAGCGATCCTTTCTGGGAAAAGCGGGTGGCCAGCCCTGAGACTGACTGAGTTCTGTCTTAGAAGGGTGAAAAGCATTCTAACCGCCCCTCAGCCTACTTGAGCTGGCAAAAGCAGAAAAACTGGTTTGGCCAGTTAGAAACCAACAAGAGGTTTTTTGGGGTTTTTTTTTTTCTTTTCTTTCCCTCTGTGTGTGCGAGTGCGTGTTTTTTTTTCTTTTTTAATCTTTCTCTCTTTTTTTCTTTTTATTCCCCTTAACCTGCTGTTGTTGTTTGATTGTTTGATTTTATCTTCTTTTTGTTTATTAAGCAACTTTTTATTTTTTAACTCTTATTATTTTTATATCTCTCAATTCTTTATGTTTCTCTTCCATCCATCCTAGTGCTATTACTTCCAAACCAAATCTGTCTTTCCTGCAATACATCTTCTGTTTGTATTTGTTTGTTTGTTTATGGTTTTTTTGCCTGCAAATTACTGCAAATTTACAGTATCTTTGTCTCTCTTTTCTGACATTTTTTATTTAATAGTATTTTGGTATTTTTTTCTGTACGATCTTCTTTGCTTGGCTAGTTATACTGTCATTTCATAGGATCCCCCTGTCATCTCATTCACAGTGTGTTGATAATTCACTGTCCCTCACTTGGGTTCCATTAGTACACCACTCAAGATTCTATACTCCTTATTCTTGTTATTTACATCTCATAGATCTGACACAAGATTGTTGCTTCAATATTACTGTCAATAAGACTTATTCCCTCCCTGGCTGGTATAGCTCAGTGGATTGAGCACGGGCTGCGAACCACGCATCGCAGGTTCGATTCCCAGTCAGGGTACATGCCTAGGTTGCAGGCCATGGCCCCCAGCAACCGCACATAGATGTTTCTCTCTCTGTCTTTCTCCCTCCCTTCCCTCTCTAAAAATAAATAAATAAAGTCTTAAAAAAAAAAGACTTATTCCATACACTTGTAAATACAACTTAACATCCCTCCCAGATCGCAGCTCACTTTGCAACTCCCTAAACTCTATTAAGGTAGGGGTTATCGCTATTCTTTTACATACTACTCTTATTTACTATTCTTTATTCCTACCTTACCTCAGAATCTAATCTCTCACAGCCTCATAGCTTTCTAGATCCAACTAACAACACTTTCCTCTCCACTAAGAGCCTTATCTTCTTTCCATACTTTTTTAAACGTGGATAGTGGGGCAGAAGTTCACGGTTTACACTATACATAGCCAAAGGAATTCCCATCTCTTCTCTACTGGCTGCTACTGTAAATATCATAGAATACTGGCTTGCTGTCTTAACCCATTTTGCCTTACTCCTCCAATTGATCATAAAAAAGAGTAGGGGGAAGCTGTGAACACCAGGATACCCAAAAGAGACTACACCACTGAATCTCACAGGTATTCTACCACAGAAGTTCACACCATAAACACAAGGAACCAGAACAGATCAATTTGAGAAACAGAGGTTAACAAAAAGCGTCTCAGGAACAATGAGAAGACAAAGAAACAATTCGCAAATGAAGGGAAAGGAGGAAGCCCCAGAAGGAATGCTAAATGAATTAGAAGCAACTCAACTATCAGATATTGAGTTCAAACAATGATTATGAGGAAGTTCAACGAGCTCACAATGAGCTTCCAGAAACCACAGGGAATCTACACTGAGCTCACTTGCAAACTATATCGTATGAAAAAGGAAATAGAAACTATCAATAAAGGCCAAGAAGAAATGAAGAATACAATTTCTGAACTGAAGAACACAGTGGAAGGAATGAAAAGCAGGATTGATGAAGCAGAAGATCGGATCAGCTAATTGGAGGACAAAGTAGAAAAAAACATCCAGAAAGAACAAGAAAAGGAAAAGAGGCTCAGAAAAAATGAAGAGGGATTAAGAGAAATGCAAGACAATATGAAATGTAATAATATCCGTATAATAGGGATACCAGAAGGAGAAGAAGATGAGCAAGGGACAGAAAACATACTTGACAAAGTAATTAAGGAAAACTTCCCCAATTTGATGAGAGAAAAAGTCACACAAATCCGGGAAACGCAAAGAGTTCCAGTCAACACGAACCCAAAGAGGCCCACCTCAAGACACATCATAATTAAAATGGCAAAATTTCAAGACAAAGAGAGAATATTAAAGGCAGCAAGGGAGAAAAAGGAAGTAACATACAAGGGAGCCCCAATAAGGCTAACAGCTGATTTCTCAATGGAAACACTTCAAGCCAGAAGGGAATGGCAAGAAATATTCCAAGTAATGAGAA
>PVIA01019527.1:0-10371 GCA_004024845.1 Tonatia bakeri | reverse complement strand
CCTGCTCCGCTCTCTCTAGGACTCCAGTCCCCTCCACTGCCTCCCACAAGCAAATTGGGCCCTTCTGGTGCTGGCTCCCGGGCGGGTGGGCTTGTGCACTTTCTCAGACTCTGTGGGTTTCCCCGAGAAGTCTCCTGTGAGGCTGAGAGGATCTCCCAGCCTCAGCTCCCAGACGGGGCTCTTAAGCTTTGAAACCCGGCGGCACTGCCCGTTTTTGCTTAGTTTGCACGCGAATGTGTGACTATGGACAGCCAGCTGCCTTGAGCCCCTCACTGGGACTGCTAGTCGCCTCCCGAGTCCAGGGTGCGCCACCGGTTCATCGGCTGCCTTCTGCACCCTGTGCGCCCGTGCCTGCCAGCCAGCATTTCTTCCTGCCTGGACCCCTCGACCCCTGTCCGCAGGCCTCCGGCTCCGCCACTCCTTACCAGTCTGGATGTACTGTAGTCCAACTTCTGTTCAGTTAATTTCTCTCTGTTCTGGTTGTTTTTTTGTTTTTCAATTTTTGTTGTCCTTAGTTTTGGTTGCGCGAGGAGGCACAATGTGACTGCCTATGCCTCCATCTTGGCCGGAACTCCTGATCTTTTTAATGTATTGTTGGATGCGGTTTGCCAATATTTTGTTGAGGATTTTAGTGTCTATGTTCATCAGCGACATTGGCCTGTAGTTTTCTTTCTTTCTTGTGTCTTCAGCTGGTTTTAAAACTAGGATGATGCTGACTTTGTAAAAAGAGTGTGGGAGTCTTCCTTCTTGGATTTTTTTTGAATAGTCAGAGAAGGAATGGGGTTAGCTCTTCCTTTAAAGTTTTGTGAAATTGTCGTGTGAAACCATCTGGTTCAGGGCTTTTGTGTGCCAGAAGTTTTTTGATGACTGCTTTTATTTCATCAGCTGTTATTGGTCTGTTCAGGCTTTCTGCTTCTTCTTCATTCAGTTTTGGGAGATTTTTTTCCTAGAAATTTGTCCATTTCACCCTGGTTTTCAAATTTCTTGGCATATAGTTGTTCATAGTAATTTCTTAAAATTCTTTGTATTTCTGTGGTTTCAGTTGTAATCTCTCCTTTTTCATTTCTGATTTTGTTTATTTGGGTCTGCTCTCCAAGAAAGATATTGTAATTGATAAAGGCTGAAATCCATGAGACAGATGTATCATGAATCTTTAAACAACAAACAACATAACGAATAAAAAAGTTGTGAACTATTCTGAAATGAAAGGTAAAGAGAGTACTAATTATCAAAAGCATGGAATGTAGTAAAAAACTGTTTTCAGAGAAAAATTATGACCTTATATACATTTACCAGGAAAAAATAATGTGTATAATGAAATAAACTAAGAAGATAAATGATAGATGATAGATAGACACATATATACATATATAAAGGCAAATGACCCAGTAGAAAAAAATAATCAAAGGAGAAATAAACAGGCAATTCATAGTAGAGGAAACCAAAGTGGCCAATAAATATGTGAAAAGATGGTCAACTCTATAAGAAATTAAAGAATTCAAATTAGGGCCCTGGCTGGTGTGGCTCAGTGGATTGAGTGCCAGCCTGGGAACCAAAGGGTTGTTGATTTGATTCCCAGTCAGGGCACATGCCTGGGTTGTGGGCCAAGTCCCTAGTAGGGGGTGCTTGAGAGGCAAGCATACATTGATGTTTCTCTCCCTCTCTTTCTCCCTCCCTTCTCCTCTCTAAAAATAAATAAATAACATTAAAAAAAGAATTCAAATTAAAGCAGCAATGAGACACCACTTTTCACCCACCAGATTGGCAGTATTTCAAAGAGTATTGTTGTCTAGCTATCAAGGATATGGGAAATTATATTTCCATACATGACTGGCAGAAGTAGAAATTATTACTTCATTTGGGAACATAGGTCTGGCTATCCTTTAAAAGTAAAAATAAAAATACTGTGACTCAGAATTTCCCATTTGAGTTCAGTGAACTTGAAGATGTATCAATAGAAATTATGTAATCTACAGAAGAGAGGGAGAAAGAAAAAATATGATCAAGCATTAAGGCATATGGGACAATCCCAAAAGATCAAACATGCATGTAAATGGAGGCCCAGGAAAGGAGACAGAGGACAGAGCAAAAAATATTTGAAGAAATAATAACCCCAATTTTTCCAAATTTGGTGAAAAAACATTAAGTTATAGATCCAAGAATATCAGTGAACCTCAAGTAGAATAAATATAAAGAAAATTACAGCCAGAGAAAAATGACATATAGGGGAATCTATGGAATGTAGACATAGCTAGAATAGTGCAGTAATATAATATTTTGAAAGTGCTAAAAAGAAAAAAAATCCTCTCCATCCAGAATTCTATGTCCAGTGAAATTATCCTTCAAATGTGAAGATAAAAATAGAGACATTTTTTGAAATAAAATAAAACTAAGAATTAATCTCTAGCATACTTGCACTGTAAGGAATGTTAAAGAGAATTCTTTAGGCTGAAGGGAAATGATCTGAATGGAAGTGATGCCAGAGAGAAATCTGGATCTCCAGGAAAGCATAAAATGCATTGACAATGGTAAATAGCTAGATAAATATCAAGGAATGCTTTTTCTCATAATTTTCTGAAACTATATATGTATATTTAACTTTAAAGCAAAAAACATAGCATTTCTTGTGGGTACTATAAATCACATAGATGTAGTACATCTGGAAATTATAGTATAAAGGATGGTGGGTGATAAATGTGCCTATATGGTACATTACTCAGGGAAAGGGCCAGCATAATTTTAGTTATTATTGAGATTGTGACTTCATCTGTACCTACAGGTAAGTAAAAAGTATAAAACTGAGGTAAGACTTACCTTTTGGCAATCTCCCTGAGTGCAAAGGACTGACATCAGTGATTCCATGAGGGAAGATGTTATATGGTCGGCTTGCTTGATTCTTGAATATAATCTGAAAGTATAAATGAACTATAAGATCAAGTCTTGTCCATGTGTCCTTTACAGTAGTTCCTGAAAACCCTTCCCCCTACACATGGACAAAACCAAGGGAGAGGGTAGAAGCAAGGGAGGCGGGTGGGTTTGGCTGGGGTGTGGGGGACTGGTGGGGGGAAAATGCAGACAACTGTAATTGAACAACAATAAAATAATTTTAAAAAAGATCAAGTCTCGACCTGGCTGGTGTAGCTCAGTGGATTGAGTGCGGGCTGTGAACCAAATCATTACGGGTTTGATTCCCAGTCAGGGCACATGCCTGGGTTGCAGGCCACGGCCCCCAGCAACCGCACATTGATGTTTCTCTCTCTCTCTCTTTCTCCCTCCCTCCCTCTCTAAAAATAAGTAAAATAATAAAACCTTTAAAAATATTTTTTTAAAAAAGATCAAGTCTTAACAAGTAGGTTAAAGTCTTAACAACCAGGATCAAAAAGAAAAGTGTAGCCTAGTTCCAGAAAACAAAAGCTTCTTATTGTTCAAGTACAACAATTAAAAAATGTGGTAAAGAAAAGAAAAGGAAAGGGGACTTCACTGAGAAACCTAAGTAGCTGTCTGAGCAATCTTGTGAAAAGAATAAATAATGTGAGCTTTGTCTATAATCAAACCCCTGTAATGTGGATGCAAAGAAGCTTTTGGGGTTTTTTTGAACTGTGCTCTTAATAAGAGTAAGTTTTAAATAATAGTAAGGTATAAAATACACACAAAAAAGAACTTTGTTTAGTCTTAGGCTCCTACTGATGTTAGTTGCATGTTCTCTTAGCTCCTAGAATATTTGTGTCAGAATACAGAAATTTGAAAATCAACTTTTTTGAAGTGTAAATCACAAAATAAAATGTACTCTCATTGAGAGCACAGTTAAAAAAAAGCTTCTTTGCATCCACATTACAAGAGTTGGAGTATAGACAAAGCTCACATTATTTATTCTTTCCATAAGATTGCTCAGACTGCTACTTAGGTTTCTCAGTAAAGGCCCCTTTCCTTTCTTTTTCTTTTTTATTTTTTTTTCAGGAAGTTTAACGTTTATCTCTACAAACTAGGAAAAAGTAAGAGTCAATTTAAATATTAAAATGTAATAAATTATTTCAATTTCTTCAGGAAGTATTTCTTGCACCTTCACACACTAATTGAAATTTGAATATCTGCTGAGGACACTGCTTACCCTCAGCCTTTTCTACAATTTGGACACTAAATTCCCCAACAGTGGAGAGGGAAACAATGATTCAGGTAATAAAATATTCATTGAATGAGCAAGCATGTCTAGAAGAATGGTTGATTACAGCATTAAGCAAGGGTGGCAGTCACCATTATCTGATTGCATGAGGTTTAAAAGAGAGGAAGGGTAGAAAACAATAACACAGACATAGCAGTTGAAAACCCTGAGGACATCATCCCAGACTCTAGATATAAGAATTAAAAACCAAATTCCACTTGCATTCTTGTCGTAAAACCCACTCATTTGGTAAAACCCAGTAAACAGCCTATTTCTTACCTACACCTAAGCAGAACAATGGTGTAGAAGAAACATCACACAGCTCTGCAACTACCTTCTGCATTATATACATAGCTCATGGGCAGAGAACAATGTGGTGAAGTTCAGAGGGTGGGATGGGTGGAGTGGGGCAAAAGGGGACATCTGTAATAGTGTCAATAATAAAAAAATAATTATCATAAATCTCAAATGGGCACTCAACCTACCTAGCCATTCTATTATGTTTTCCTCGAAGTTCACCTTCTCACCTACTTAGTTGACTATTTGCTTCCTGATTCTCACTCTCAGTTATTTCTTTTTTCACTGAGAAGAGAAGCATTCAGAATAGACATTCCTCATCTTCCTACCATCAAATCTACCCACCTCTACCCAGGCCATATTCCCTCCTGTTAAAATCAGCTCCTGTCTAATGCCAACATCTCTTCTTCTGTATTAGTACACAATAAGGTTGTAGCGTCTTCCACTGAAAAAATTTCCTATTGAAACAGAACAGAAAGCCCAGAAATAGACTCACACATATACAGTCAACTGATTTTTGATGAAGAAGTAAACACAATAAAAAGAAATAATAATTATGTATGATGCCAGTTGAGTACTGGAAATATCAGGGGGAACATTTTGTAAAGTATATATTGAACACTTGAAACTAATAAAAATTATATTGGCTGTGGCCTTGGCTGGTGTGGATCAGTAGATTGAGCACTGGCCTGCAAACAAAAGTGTTGTCAGTTTGTATCCCTCTCACGGCACATGCCTGGGTTGTGGGCCAGGTCCCCAGATGGAGGCACACAAGAGGCAACCACACATTGATGTTTCTCTCCCTCTATTTCTCCTCACCTTTCTCTAAAAATAAATAAATAAATAAAATCTTTTAAAAATATTGACTGTAAACTATAATTGAAAAAATTTAAAAAGGGAAAAAAGACAAGAAAAAAGAGAAAAGAGTGTGAGAAGGGGTCGAAATGGTGAAGGAAGTAAGAAGTTACAAAATAGTCACAGGGAAGTAAAGTAAAAACATAGGGAATATAGGCAATAATATTGTAATAACTATATAGTGCCACATGGGTACTAAAGTCATCAGGGAGAACACTTTGTAAAGTATATGATTGTGTAACCACTATGCTGTACACCTGAAAAAATATATTCAAAAAATTAAAAAAGAAAATAAAGCAAAAATAGTCTTTTTAAACAAATGGCTCTGGAATAACTAAACATCCACATGCAAAAAAAAAAGAATCTAGTTACAGACCTTACACCACTCATAAAAATTAACCCCAAATGGATAATAGACCTACATATTTTTTAAAATTCTTTTGTATCTAAGATTTGTCTGTACTCCCTATCTATTTATTTATTTAATCATTTATTTATATCACTACAGACTCAGGGATATTTATTTTATACTTTGGGGTATAATCTGATACTACTTTATTTTATGTTCAAATTCTTCCAGCTGAGACATTAGAAGTTCTTTAAGTTCTCTACTCTATTCCTTTGACATTGTCCCATCATTTTTCTCCTAAGAACACTGGCTAGGATTTCTAGTAAAATATTAAATAAAGTTAGTGTTACCTGTAAATAGTGTCTTGTTCTGATCTTAAACAGAAGAATTTCTGAGTTTCACCACCATGTACGGTGGTGACTATAGGCATTCTGCAGATCTTTATCAGGATAGACATCCTTTGCAATCCCCATTTCTTATGACTTTTTATTATGAATGGATGTTGAATTTTGAGAAATGCTTTTTCTGAAACTATTAACAAATGATATTTTGCCCTTTTATGTGTTAATATAGATTACTATATTTCATTTTCTTTTTAAGTACATTTTATTGATTATGCTATTACAGTTTTCCCAATTTTCTCTCCTCTTTATCCTCCCTCCACTCTGTACTGCCCCCCACCCTCCAGCATTCCCCACCACCTTAGTTCATGTCCATGGGTTGTACATATAAATTCTTTGGTTTCTCTGTTTTCTATACCATTCTTAACCTCCTCTTGTCTATTTTATGCCTACCAATTATGCTTCTTATTCCCTGTACCTTTACCCTCTCATTCTCCCCCTTCCCCTCCCCACTGAAAACCCTCCATGTGATCTCCATTTCTCTGGTTCTATTCTGTTCTAGTTGTTTGCTTAGTTTTTGTTTTTTAGGTTTAGTTGTTGATAGTTATGAGTCTGTTGTCATTTTACCTTTCATAGTTTTTTTCTTTTTTTCAAAGATTTTATTTATTTATTTTTAGAGAGAGGGGAAGGGAGAGAGAAAGAGAGGGAAAGAAACATCAGTGTGCAGTTGCCTCTCGAGTGCCCCCTACTCGGGACCTGGCCTACAACCCAGGCATGTGACCTGATTGGGAATCAAACCAATGACCCTTTGGTTCGCAGGCCAGCGCTTAATCCATTGAGCCACACCAGACAGGGCCTGTTCATACTTCTTTATCTTCTATTTCTCAGATAAGTCCCTTTAACATTTCATATAGTAAGGGCTTGGTAATGATGAACTCCTTTAACTTGACCTTATCTGGGAAGCACTCTATCTGCCCTTCCATTCTAAATGAGAGCTTACTGGATAAAATAATCTTGGTTGTAGGTCCTTGCTTTTCATCATTTTGAATACTTCTTGTCTGCACAGTTTCTTTTGAGAAATCAGCTGGTAGTCTTTAAAAAAATAGTGTATTTAAATTATTTTATTTTATTTTTTATTGTTGTTCAAGCACAATGGAAACTCCTTTGTAGGTAACTCTCTGCTTTTCTCTTGCTGCTTTTAAGATCCTTTATCTTTAAACTTTGGCATTTTAATTATGATATGTCTTGGTGTAGTCCTCTTTGGGTCCAACTTGTTCAGGACTCTCTGTGCTTCCTGGACTTGTATGTCTATTTCCTTTGCCAAATTAGGGAAGGTTTTTTTTTTTCCTTTATTTTTCCAAATAAGTTTTCAATTTCTTGCTCTTCCTCTTCTCCTTCTGTCATTCCTATTATTTGGATGTTGGTACATTTAAAGTTGTCCCAGAAGTTCCTAAGCCTATCCTCACTTTTTGTTAAAATTTTTTTTTCTTCCTGCTGTTCTGATTGAATGCCTTTTCCTTCCTTGTGTTCCAAATCATCAGTTTGATTCTCAACTTCCTCCTCTTCACTTTTGGTTTTCTGTAGATTTTTCTTTATTTCACTTAGTGTAATCTTCACTTCTTCCCTTCTGTTTTTCCTGTACTCAATGAGTTTCTTGAGCATCCAGATCACCAGTGTTTTGAGCTCTGCATCTGATAGGTTGGTTATCTCTGTTTCATGTAGTTCTTTTTGGGGGGTTTTGTTCTGTTCTTTCATTTGGGCCATATATCTTTGTCTCCTCAATTCAGTAGCCTCCCTGTGTTTGTTTCTGTGTATTAGGTAGAGCTTCTGCCCTGTAATAGGCACCTGTAATTGTGTGGGGTGGAGCCTGAGGCAATCACCATGGTGGTTCAACCTGCTTTGTGGCTCTGTGCAGGGGAGGGCTTGGAGTGGAGACAATGCTGCTGTCTGTTTTCTGGAGGTTTGTCTGGCACTCATCCCATTTCCAGTCACTTTGCCCACTTCCTGTATGTGACTGGCATCCTTCCAGATGTTTCCCTGGTGGTGAATCCCAGAGTGGGTGGGATTGTGTATGTTCTATGTTGGTGTGGGCCCTTTAAATGAACTCTCCTGAAAATCTGATAGTTTCTTCCACTGCACCAAACTCCACTGGTGTTTACAGCCATAATTTATGGGGATTTATCTTCCTGGTGCTGGAACCCTGGGATGTGCAGTCTGGCCTGGGACTGGGATCACTCACTTCCAAGGTATCCCTCCTGATTTTTATCCAACACACGTGAATGTGGGACTGCCTCTGCTGCTTGTGCCACCTCTCCACGCCACACTGTGTCTCTCTGCCTCTCTGCCCATCTCTGTGACTTCATCCCTCCTACCTGTCTTGATGAATATGGCTTCTTTAAATCCTTGGTTGTTGGACTTCCATACAGGTCAAGTTTCTGGCAGTTCAGGTTATTTTTTTTATTTAAATTATTTTATTGTTGTTCAATTACAGTTGTCCATATTTTCTCCCCACTTCTCCCCCTTACTCCCTTCAAACCCACCTCCCTCCCTTGCTTCCACCCTCCCCCATGGTTTTGTCCATGTGTCCCTTATAGTAGTTCCTTAAAACCCTTCTTCCCACTCCCCACCTACTCTGGCTATTGTTAGATTGTTCTTAATTTCAATGACTCTGGTTATATTTTGTTTGCTTTTTTTCTTTTGTTGATTATGTTCCAGTTAAAAGTGAGATCATATGATATTTGTCTTTTACTGCCTGGCTTATTTCACTTAGCATAATGCTCTGTAGTTCTATCCATGCTGTTGCAAAGGGTGGGAGCTCCTTTTTTCTCTCCGCTGCATAATATTCCATTGTGTAAATGTACCATCATTTTTTGATCCACTCATTTGCTGATGGGCACTTAGGTTGCTTCCAGTACTTGGCTATTGTAAATTGTGCTGCTATGAACATTGCGGTGCATCGGTTCTTTTGGATTGGTGTTTTAGGATTCTTAGGATATAGTCCCAGCAGTGGAATTGCTGGGTCAAAAGGCAGTTCCATTTTTAGTTTTCTGAGGAAATTCCATACTGTTTTCCGCAGTGGCTGCACCAGTCTGCACTCCCACCAACAGTGTACTAGGGTTCCCTTTTCTCCACATCCTCTTCAACACTTGTTTGTTGATTTGTTTATGACGGCCATTCTGACTGGTGTGAGGTGGTATCTCATTGTGGTTTTAATTTGCATCTGTCTGATTGCTGGTGATGCCGAGCATCTTTTCATGTGTCTTTGGATCCTCTGTATGTCCTCCTTGGAGATATGTCTGTTCAAGTCTTTTGGCCATTCTTTAATTTTTTTTTTTGTCTTCTTGGAGTGGAGTCATGTGAGTTCTTTGTATATTTTGGAGATCAAGCCCTTGTCTGAGGTGTCATTGGCAAATATGTTTTCCCACATGGTTGGTTCTCTTTTCATTTTAATGCTGTCTTCTTTAGCCATGTGGAAGCTTTTAAATTTGACAAGGTCCCATTTGTTTATTCTTTCCTTTATGCCCCTTGCTCTAGGGAACATTATCTGTGAAGATGTTACTGCGTGGAATGTCTGAAGATTTTCCTGCCAATGTTTTCCTCTAGGACTTTTATGGTGTTATGACTTATATTTAAGTCTTCTATCCACCTTGAATTTATTTTTGTGTATGGTGTATGTTGGTGATCGAGTTTCATTTTTTTTTTTGCATGTAGCTGTCCAGATCTCCCAACACCACTTGTTGAAGAGGCTATTTTTGCTCCATTTTATGCTTCTTCCCCCTTTGTCAAATAGTAGTTGACCATACTGACATGGGTTTATTTTTGGGCTCTCTGTTCTGTTCCATGTTATTTGTTTTGAGAAATAGTTGTGATTCTCTCTGTGGTTGCGTGAGAAGGCTAAGCATGTCTACCTATGCCTCCAACTTGAGAAGCCTCTATTTTATTCTTTTTGATGTTATATTAAATAAAATTGTTTTCTTGATTTCATTTTCAGAATATTCATTGACAAGAATATACAGAAACATATAGAAATAAAATTAACTTTTAATATTGATGTTGTATATCACAATTTGTTAAACTTGTTTATTAGTTCTAACAGCTTTTTAGTAGGACTTTCAACATATAAAATCATGTTATCTGCAAATAAAGACAGTATTATTTCTTCCTTTCCAATTCAAATGCCTCTAATTCCTTTTAATTTTTGCCTCATTTCATAGGCTTCTAATACAGTATTAAATAAAAGTGATAAGAGTGGATATTTTTAACTTGTCCCCAATCTCAAAGGGAAAATTTTCAGTTTTCATCATATCATAAATTTTTCTTTGACATTCTTTGACATTCTTTATCAGTTAAAGACCTTGACTCCTGTTGCT
>PVIA01019526.1:0-10376 GCA_004024845.1 Tonatia bakeri | reverse complement strand
CTTGATCTTCTTTGTTTCTTAATAAGTAACATTTGGGGGAGAAGGGATAGTATTTTCATATACTTTTACTTAGGAATGTAAGAGTTCCTTGTGTCAGCAAAATTTGTTCATTCCGAATGAACACATATCAACAAGAATGAGGTTGTATTCTAAAATGAAGTAATCCCATCACTATGTTCCTCTTTGTTAATATCAGAGCAGACAGATAAGCCATTCTCATCAGAAACAGATAAAAGTCTCCTTCTCACTTCTGTTACATTAGATGGCTGATGTAACGCTAAACATGTTGATTCTATTTATTGTAGAAGAGCTAGACTGAATTAATGTGTTCTAGCCCAGTGGTTCAGGGCCCTGGCTGTGCATTTGATTTACCAGTGCCTGTGGCCCACCCCCAGAGATTGTGATTCATTTGGTCGGGGTTGGCTAGCAGATGTGGGTAGGTTTTAAAAGATCCCAAGGTGATTTTAATTTGCAGTGGGAGCATTTAAGCTTTTCACCTCAAGGTGAAAAAAATCATAGCTGACTATGAGTAAAAGGCTTGAAATTTGATGTAATCTCAAAGACAGACTATGAAATAGCTACCCTCACTTGAAGTAATCTCCTACCATAGAACTCTCCTCTACCATGGAGAGCTCATGCCATAATTTTGCCTGTGTGGCAGCTGCAGGCACTGCCCAGTGAAAGAGGGAGGGTGACCTGGCATTGATGGCAGGACTGTTCTCCCCTGAGTGACTGGGATTAGTGTTGAAGGTCTCAGGACAGTCAGAAACAAATTGGTGTTTCTTTGTTCTTTAGACTTTAGTTGACAGCAGAGTCTGAGGAAAAGCCAGGCCATCACAAAGCTTCTTTTAGGTGTTGGTTGGAGGGAAGGCAAGAAAGAGTAAGAGGCAACTGCGAACAAGAAACACAAGGAAAAGAATGAAAAGGACAAAAGTCAGCTGAAGCTAGATCTCCAGTGGCAAATTTACTTTTGGTTTTAACTGCTCACGTAATTCAGATAACAGTAGAGTTTTTGCTTTAATTTCATGATAATTGTATCTATTTTCTGTTTTGTTGATGACAGCAGCAGGATATTTTTTTTTTCCTCTGGAAAGAACAGAGCACCACAATGAACATCTTGAACTAAATGCAGTCTTTCAGTTGTTTTTGTTTTTTGAATTTCCACTCAGAAATTTGATTTATAGGACAAGGAAAAAAAAGAGCTTTCATCAAAACAAAAATAGAGAACAAAGGTAAAGAACAAAAATGCACTCTCAATTTCACCATCATTATCTATGTTTCTGTTACTCAATTCATTGTTCATATGTAAAAATACTTTCACAGGAACATGACTACAGAATAGATGCGTTCCGGTCTTTCATCTACCATCTCTGTTTCCAGTTACACTTCAGATGCACAGAATTGAACTGATATAGTCAGTTGTGCTCCTCAGCTGCGTTGGGGCATATTATCTTCACCAGCCCCTCCTTATGATGTTTACTTTCTTGGTTAGTTCCCTTCCTTGCAGATCCTATTCTTTTATTCCTCCTAGACACCCATGCTTATATATGTAAGGTATTTTTCTCCCAAAATATATTATCTACCTCTATTTATGTGCATGTTTATACATGAATCATATATATTGCTTATTGTGAATATGCCTTTAAATTTATATTAATGGAATTAAATTAAAAATAATATTCAGTTTTTAAAAAATCACTCATGTTTTGGAGAATTCTGCATGTAAATGCATGTAGTTTTTGTTTTATTTCTTTTGACTGAGTCAAAAGAAATTGTTTACTTATTGTTTACTTATCCTATTCATAGTAATTCATAGTTCATTGTTTACTTATCTTATCATGGTAATATTTTCTCAATAAATTCATCACTTTTTTCATTTTAATAACTATATTATAGTCCAAGACACTGATATATCAATTTAAATTTAAGTATTTCCATACTATTGTTTATTTACATTTTTAAATGTTATAATTAGTCTGTATACACACATGTATCTATACATGTATTAGTCTGCTAGGGCTGCTATCACAAAGGACCACAGACTGTGTGGCTTATCCAACTAATATTTATTTCTTCACAGTTATGGAGGCTAGAAGTCCCAGATCATGGTGTGAGCAGGGTTTATTTCTTCTGAGGCCTCTTTCCTTGGCTTGTGGATGAATATCCTCTTCTTCTGTCTTCACATGGCTTTTCCCCTATTTGCACTATCTGTGTCCAAATTTCCTCTTCTTATAAGGACCAGTTAGATTAGGGTCTACCCTGAAGGACTTCATTTTAACTTAATAATATTTTTAAAGACCTTATCTACAAATATGGTTACATTCTGAGATACAGAGGGTTAGGACTGCAATGTAAATTTAAGGGGATACAATTCAGTCTATAACTAATGTATCATAGCTAATTATAGAACTATCTATAGATTGCTATTCTTGTATTATATATGTGTATATATATAGCATTTTCTAATTTTCTGCATAAATTTTGAAGACAAATACCTAGGAGTAGGAGTACTTAGTTGAAAGATACAAACATTTTATGCATCTTGATATTAATTGCTAAATTGCCTTCCAAATATTTTATGCCCACGTATACTGCCAATCTCTCTAGGTGTGTGCCAATTTTATCAAGTATTGTTAGCATTGAAGACAGAATTTAAATCAAATTTTCTTTTTTCAACAAGCATAAAATTAGCACTTTTTTTCTTAGTTGTAAGCGTCTGCAGCAGTAACTTTTGATACTTGTCAGCATGTACCACGTCAAGACCATACACCAATAGCACAATGGTAGATACTGTGAGAAATGAAAGTAATAAAATGTGCTGTCATAGCTGTATATACGTGCCCTTGTAAAGCATTAAATTACTTTGATGGTGTCTGGTTACCTTAGAATTCTCCAGAGAAACAGAACCAAGAGAATATCTATCTATCCAACTATCTGCCCTTCCATCCATCCATGTACCCAGAGAGAGATTTATTTTAAGGAACTGGCAAATCCAAAACCTTCAGGGTAGCCTGGCAGGAGACTCAGAAAAGAGTCTGACATTGTAGCTCGTCTGAAGGTAGTCTGCAGGACCTCTTCCTTAAGGGACATCAGTCTTTTTTGTCCTTCAACTGTTTGGGTGAGATCTACTCATATTATGGAAGGTAATCTGCTTTATTCAAAGTTCACTTATCTAAATATCAATATAACCTAAAAAATACTTTCACAGCAACAATATCTGGATTTGGCCTACCAAGTTGACACATAAAATTAATCATCACTCTGGGTTTTGTGACTTTGTTTCATTTTTTTTACTTTGTATCAGCTTTACTGAGATACAATTCAATACAATTTAAAGCACACAATTCGATGCTTTTTAGAATATTCACAGAATTATGCAACGATCACCACAATCAATTTTAGAAAATTTCCATCACCTTAGAAAGGGACTCCATATCCTTTTGAGATCATTCTTTAATTTGTCCATTGCCCCCAGCCTCAAGAAACCTTTGATATGCTGTCAGTTTCTATAAATTTGACTATTCTGGATATTTCATATACATTGAATTTCCTTGTGATCTTTTGTAACTAGCTTTTTTTTTATTGTTTTCAAAGTCCATTTGTGATACAGCTTTTGTTAGTCCTTTATCACATTGTATGGCTACATAATATTTCACTGTGTAGATATAACCACACTTTGTTCAACCAATTGTCAGTTTATGGATATTGGGTTGGTTTAGCTTTTGGCTATTACATATTGCTACTATGCAACTTGTGTAAAATATTTTGTGTGTACATATATTTTCAGTTGCATGGGTTATATACCTAGAAGGCAGCTGCTGGGTCAACTGGTAACTGTATATACAATGTTTTGAAGAATTGCCAGTGTTTTCCAGAATGCCTGCACCATTTTACACTGTATGAAGTTTTCAATTTATCTACATCCTTGCCAACATTTATCTAACTTGTAGATTATAGCCATCCAAGTGGGTGTGAAGTCATATCTCATTTGGGTTTTAATTTGCATTTCCCTGATAACTAATGATGGTGAGCATCTTTCTATGTACTTATTGGCATCTGTATATCTGTACTGCAGAAATGCCTATTCAAGACATCCAACCATTTTTAAATTGGGTTATTTGTCCTTGATTATTGAGTTGTAAGAGTCATTTACATACTCTAGAAACAAATCCTCATCAGACATATGATTAGTAAATATTCATTCCCATTGTGTGAGTTGTCTTTTCACTTTCTTGATAGTGTCATGTGAAGCACAAACATTTTCAATTTTGATAAAGTCCAACTCATGTATTTTTTTCTTTTGTTGTTTGTGCTTTTGATGTCATTAATAAAAATCCATTGCAAAATCTAAGGTCACAAATATTTTCTCCTATGTTTTCTTTTAAGAGATTTATAGTTATGGCCCTTACATTTAGGTATTTGTGATCCATTTTTTGAGTTAGTTTTTGTATACAGTGTGATGTAGAGGCAAACTCCACTCTTTTTCATGAGGCTGTCCACTTGTCCCAGCACCATTTGTTCAAAAAACTGATATTTCTCTATTTATGGCCTGGGAAGCATTGCTAAAAATTAATTGATCATAGAGTCATGGGTTTATTTTTGAGTTTCTAATTATGTCCCTTTGATCTAAATGTCTATCCTTACGCTAGTACCACATAAACCTGAATGCTGCAATTGTATGGTAAGTTTTGAAATCAGGAAGTCCAAGTCCTACAACTTTGCTCAACCTTTCTGAAGATTGTTTTTTTTTTTTTTTTATTTTGGGTTGCTTGAGTTCCCATATCAATTTTAGGATCAGTTTGTTTATTTCCACAAAGAAGCCAGCTGGTATTCTGATAGAAATTATGTTGACTATGTAGATCAATTTGTATAATATTGAATTTTAACAATACATGAACATGGGGTGTATTTCCTCTTATTTAAATCTGAATTAATTTTATTCAACAAGGTTTTTAATTCATTTTCAACAAAAAAAACAGAGGAGGCTTCTAGTTAAGATGGCAATGTAGATAAACATGGCTCACCCCCTCACACAACTGCATCAAAATCACAACTAAATTATAGAGCAGACATCATACAGAACTGTCATATATTAAGCTGAATGAAAGTCCTGCAACTATGGAATTAAATTTAAAAAGCACATGGAGACTGGTAGGAATGACAGAGACATAGAATATGCTGATCCCACATACACATGTGGCAGATATAATCAGGAGGAATATCTTAGGAGTGAGGGGTCCCACACCACACCCCCCAGTCCAGGGTTCAAGTACCAAGAAGATAAGTCTCCATTAACTTCTGGCTACAAAATCTAGTGGGGATTAATGCTGTAGAAAGAAGAAACTTCTGAAGTCCCAGACAGATACTCTTAAAAGGCCCATACACAAACTTACTTGGATTTACTCCCTCTGAACTCCATCATGGGGGTGGCATATTGAAAATCATCAGAGATATACAGGAAGGAACTGAATTGTCTGGCATCAGGGTGAGAGCTAGGGAACAGCTTTCTTCTAGACAGAAATGCTGGAAGAGGCCATTGTTCCTTTCTGAGCCCTCCCCCTACAGAGCCAGCAGGCAGGCACCATATCTAAGACTCCGTCAACTTGTCTCATACTGTTTTGCCCACCCTGGTGAGTCCCCAAGTCCCTGCTCAACTTTCAAGGTTACCCAAGATGTTTCTATATGAATGGCTTATCTTGGCCCATGCATCAGATTTTCCTAAATTCTCTCAAACAAGCAGCATCTGGCTTCATTGAGCCCCACACCTCTTGCTTAGTTGCCCTAAGCCCAGCACTAGCAGCAGTCAGACTTGGTTCACAGCTTGACCTCACTCAGACATCTCCAAGACCAGCGCAAATAACAGCAATCTCCAGATCACTTTGTAGATAATGCTGTTCCTGACAGAACACAGGTGGTGGCTGACCTTGAACATGCCAAAGGCAATTAGGGCTTAACTATAACAGGAGGGTTTACACAGCCCACATGGTGGGCATACCTTGAGTATCCAGCTTGGTTAATAGGGAATATTGTACCATTAGACCCTACAGGACACCTACTACCTTAGGCCACTCTACAAGCCTGGGAGATGTAGCAGCTCTAATACATGGAAACAAACACAGAGAGGTTGCTAAAATGAAGAGACAAAGAAACATGGCCCAAATGGAAAGACAGAACAAAACTCCAGAAAAAGAACTAAATGAAATGGGGACAAGCAATCTACTAGATGCAGAATTCAAAACACTGGTTATAAGGATGAATTTAGTGAGAACCTCAACAGCATAAAAAAGATCCAGTCAGAAAAGAATGATACACTAATTGAAATAAAGAACAATTTACAGGGAATCAACAGTGGGGTAGATGAAGCCAAGAATCAAATCAGCAATTTGGATAATAAGAAAGCAAAAACAATCATTCAAAACAGTAAAAAGAAAAAAGATTCCAAAAAAATGAGGATAGTTCAAGGTGCCTCTGGACAACTTCAAGCATACAAGCATATGCATCATGGGGGTGCCAGAAAGAGAAAAGAAAGAGCAAGAAATTAGAAACCTACTTGAAAAATAATGACAGAAAACTTGTCTAACTTGGTGAAAGAAATGGACATACAAGTCCAGGAAGCACAGAAAATCTCAAACAAGATGAACCCAAAGAGGCCAACACCAAGACACATAATAATGAAAATGCCAAAGGTTAAAGACAAAGGAAAAGCTTAAAAGCAGCAAGAGAAAAGCAGTTGGTTGCCTACAAGTGAGCTCCCATAGGACTATCAGCTGTTTTTTCAAAAGAAACTTTGCAGGCTACAAGGGATTGGCAAAAAATATTCAAAGAGATTAAAAGGAAGGGTGTACAACCAAGATTACTTTACCCAGCAAAGCTTTCATTTAGAATCAAAGACAGTTAAAGAGCTTCCCAGGCAAGAAAAAACTAAAGGAGCTCATCTCCACCAAACCAGTATTATATGAAATGTTAAAGGGTCTTTAAGAAGAAGATCAAAAATATAAAAAATAAAATGGGAATAAATACATATTTATCAACGATTGGATCTAAAAAAACAAAATAAACAATTAAGTAGAACAGAAACATAATCGTAGTGACAGAGAATGTTTTGATGGTTGCCCGATGGAAGGGGACTTGGCAGATGAGCAAAAAAGGTGGAGGGATTAAGAAGTACAAATTGGTAGCTACAGAACCATCATAGGGATTCAAGTACAGCATAGGGAATAGAGTAGCCAAAGAATGTATGTGCATGATCCATGGACATGGACAATGGTGTGGAAATTGCCTGAGGGAATCAGGTGGGGCTCTGTCAAGGGGGGCAGAAAGGGAAATTGGATCAACTGTAACAGCATAAACAATAAAATATAATTTAAAAAACTAAGAGTTTTAGTATAACCTGAACATAGATTCTAAACAGCTCTTTTTTATGAGTAAAACAAAAGTACATGAATATCCATACCCCACAAAAAAGAATAAAAGGGAAAGACTTAGTCTGTCAAATACTTATGATTCATCTGTATTAATTAAGATAAGAATTGAGAAATATACCAATGAAACAGAAAAAATTGCTGAATAGATAAACACTTGATATGTGATGTGCTGGAGCCAGCTTCTCCCAGCTCCTGAGAGTTGAGAGTTGATCAGTGGAAGCTTGAAATTGGTATCTTGTTCCATGAAGCCTGTTATGTACAGTTAACCCAAAGTTTTAATGGCTGCCTCTTGCCTAAAATCTTTATTTTTGTCATTCAATAACTTTTGAGAAGAAGGCTTACCTCATATTTACTTTATATCCTGTAACATAATAAATGGATTAGAGAATGAATGAATATATTAATGTCTTTAACTTATAGCACTTAGAAATAATTTTTGCCTTTTTGACTTTTATTTGCTTGGATACAGAATTCAAAATGTTTCACAACCTAATACTTTTGCTTTAGAAATCTGAGCCTGAAGCAAACTTTTAAAAGTATCTGAATTAGAAGGTGTGAAATAAGACAGGATAACTACGAAAGGAGCTAAGTTTATTTTCTGCTTATACTCTGCTCCATCTGCCATAGCCTACTGAGCATGGTGAGGTTATAGGGCCAGACCCTTAGGTGCATCGAGCTGGTGATGGAGACGGGCAGGGAGTGTAATGGCTCCACATTCTTACCCTATTTAAGACAAAGGATCTGTTTTTAGTTGAAACCCCAGGCACAAACATGCTTTTTCAACCAAAAGGTGTTTGGAAACTTCTTCCAACCACCAAGGATGGCAAACAGTACAGAACAAAGAAGGAGAGAATATACTCAGTACAGAGATAGGTCATAAACTGCAGCTTCCTACAGAGAGAAAAGTCCTTTGGGAACTTACTGGTAACTGGCATTTTTCTTAAGAAAGAGAAAAAGCTCAATTCAATTGAGAGAGTTTATAGTTAAAAAGAAGTTTGTACAAGTGCATAAGAGTGAAAGTTAGCTTCTCGATGTGAAAATGTATAGGGCTCCAGAGGAATATACTGAAAAGCAGCAGGTCCTCTTACAGTTGGAGGGACCATGGAATCTAGGCTACCCCAGGGCAGAGACTATTCCCTAGACTCACCAGGTCTTTGTGAGAAGGGAACAGGAAGTCTGTGGCAAACACCACTGCCACTCATTTGAGGTTAATTTTTAGGTTAATAATTTAGTGTGACATACAGTATTTTTCATAATATGAGTGGGTGCAGCCATTCTTGATTAAACCTTGATAAAGTCTAGAGTAAGCAAAATCCCTTGTCATAGACTGAGGTCTCTTAACTGGAGTCCTGTGGGTAGACATGGGTGAGATCTTTGGGTCAAGGTTAAAGGTCTATGTAAAACTTCATGTTCATATGAAAATTTTCCTGGGTAAGCACTCCACAGTTTCTTGAGACCCTCAAAGAGATCTGAAACTCTAAGAAGGTAAAAATCCAGTATTTTGGATAAAAATTAAAACTGGGAAGGTCCTACCTGATTTGCTAGTCCAGATTGTAGTGTTCAGAGCAAGAGAACCAGATAAAGAGCCCACGCGTAAAAACATGTATTTACAGGCTTGTTTCTTTCTGAGCTTTCTACATGTTACACTATTTTCATAGGAAAGAAAACATACCAGAGTGCAGTATAAACATTTTCTTTCAAAATCATTAGTCAAATAGGGTCCACCAATTATGAATCTTTTCTTTGGAAACATTTCCATCCATTTCCTGTTCGAGAACAAAATCAACTGTTCTGCATATTCAGACTCCGTCTGTAAATATTGATCTGAGAAAAACTAGCCCCATATTAATAAAGCAGTAGAGACAAGGCACATTAAGTGATTTCTAGTTCTACCGCCTTGTTTCATTTGAGTGCTGGGCATCAATCCCAGTGTTTATTTCCATAGCTACACAAGTGTCACGACTACCACAAGCCTGAATGTGATGCTGAAACCTGTGAGTGTGAAGAGGGCAATAACTTACCTCCAGGGAAGAAAAAAGAGGGGAGGTAAGAGGCAAAGGGAACAACTCATAGTCCTCACTGAAGACGAGAGAGATTTACAAAAAGCTGTTTGAATCCTAGAATTAACATCACTTCCATTTCACACTTGAGGGAAAATACTAAGGTAGAGAAAAGCTTGGCAAAAAGGAAAACGGAGAGGAAGAAAGGTGTGTGTGAGTGTGTGTGTGGAAAGGACAAGTGACAAGGGAGAGGACCAAGAAGAAGAAAGGTGTCAAATGCTTAATTGTGTTTAGAGTCCCCTTTCAAATAACAAACACAGCCCCTGCCTCCTGTCACAGCATAGGCAGCATAATAGTATCTGGCCAATGTCATGATGAGAAATGAGTTTATTTATATATTGCATATTTAGAATCCATTTTCAATATTTGCCCCTATGGCCTACAAGTGAGACATCAGGTATGTGGTGGTGGGTAAACAAAAACCATCAGAGACTTGTCAAGTCAGATGCTGCCTAAAATGCCACTGGGAGTGGGAGGGGTGGGAAAAAAGAGGGCAGCTGCTAGTAATATGATGTATTTACTCATGTAGTCATTCATTCATCTGTGGAGCTGGGTGGGTCCTATAGGGACAATTGCAGAGGGTCCCTGCTCTTTAGCAGATGAAATTTACATTGAGCAAGGGAGTATTGAGGAACCCACAGCTAAAATAAAATTAAAAAATATATAATGGCAAATTTAATGTGTCAACTTGGCTGGGTCATGGTGCCCAGATATTTGGTGAAACATTTTTCTGGATGTTTCTGAGAGGGTGATTTGGATAAGATTTACATTTAATTTGTTGGACTTTGAATAAAGTAGATCATCCTCCACAATAGATGAGCCTCATCCAATCAGTTAAAGGACTTCTGCTGAGAACAAAAGACTGACCTCTCTTGAGCAAGAAGGAACTTTG
>PVIA01019525.1:0-10373 GCA_004024845.1 Tonatia bakeri | reverse complement strand
TTCTTGACAGTTTTGACAACACTTGTTGTTTGTTCATGTATTGATGATAGCCCTTCTGACAGGCGTGAGGCGATAGTTCATTGTCTTTTAAATTTGCGTTTCTTTAATGATTAATGATGTTGAGCATCTTTTCGTATGTCTATTGGCGATCCGTTTGTCCTCTTTGGAGAAAAGTCTATTCAGGTCTTCTGCCCATTTTTCAATTGGGTTGTTTGTTTCTTTGGTGTTAAGTTCTGTGAGTTCTTTATAAATTTTGGACATTAACCCCTTATTGGATGTTTTATTGGTAAATAGTTTTTCCCAGTTGGTATGTTGTTTTTTCATTTTGTTGATAACAATGTGCAAAATCTTTTTAGTTTGATGTATTTTCCTTTGTTTTCCTCACTCAAGGGGATGTGTCAGAAAAAATACTACTAAGAGTGATGAGGGTACAAGGGGACTAAATGGTAATGGGAAAATATGATAAAAAGGGGAAAAACAATGAAGCCAAGAAAGAGAGAGCAATGTCAGAAAGTTTACTGCCTATGTTTTCTTCTAGGAGCTTTATGGCTTAGGGTCTTACATTGAAGCCTTTAAAAATTTTGACTTTATCCTTGTGTATGGTGTGAAAAGGTGGTTTAGTTTCATTTGTTTGCATGTATCTGTCCATTTGGTCCCAAACCATTTACTGAATAGACTTTTTTTTTAGTCTCATTGTATATACCTGCCTGTTTTGTCATAGATTAATTGAACATATAAGCATGGGTTTATATTATTTTTTAAATATATTTTATTGATTATGCTAATACAGTTGTCCCATTTCCCCTGCTTCATCCCCCTCCAACCTGCACACCCTCTCCCACCCACATTCCCCCTCTTTAGTTCATGTCCATGTGTCATAAGTTCTTTAGCTTCTACATTTCCCACACTATTCTTGCCCTCTCCCTGTCTATTTTCTACCTACCATCTATACTACCTATTCTCTGCACCTTTTCCCCCTCTCTACTCTCACTCCCCTGGTGCTAACCCTCCATGTGATCTCCATTTCTGTGGCTCTGTTCCTGTTCCACTTGTTTGCCTAGTTTGTTTTTGTTTTTGTTTTAGGTGCAGTTGTTAATAATTGTGAGTTTGCTGTCATTTTACGGTACATGTTTTTATCTTCTTTTTCTTAGATAAGTCCCTTTCACATTTCATGTAATAAGGGCTTGGTGATGATGAACTGCTTTAGTGCTACCTTGTCTGGGACTCACTTTATCTGCCCTTCCATTCTAAATGGAAGCTTCGCTGGATAGAGCAATCTGGGATGTAGGCCCTTGCTTTTCATGACTTGGAATACTTCTTTCCAGCCCCTTCTGGCCTGTAAGGTCTCTTTTGAGAAATCAGCTGACAGTCTGATGGGAACTCCTTTGTAGGTAACTGTCTCCTTATCTCTTGCTGCTTCTAGGATTCTCTCCTTCATTTTAATCTTGGGTAATGCAATTATGGTGTGCCTCAGTGTGTTCCTCCTGGGGTCCAACTTGCTTGGGACTCTCTGAGCTTCCTGGACTTCTTGGAAGTCTATTTCCTTTGCCAGATTGGGGGAGCTCCCCTTTATTATTTGTTCAATTAACTTTTCCACTGGTTGCTCTTCCTCTTCTCCTTCTGGTCCCCCTATAATTTGGATGTAGGAATGTTTAAAGATGTCCTGGAGGTTCCTAAGCCTCTCCTCACTGTTTCGAATTCTTGTTTCTTCATTCTTTTCTGATTGGATGTTTCTTTCTTCCTTCTGGTCCACTCTATTGATTTGAGGCCCAGTTTCCTTCCTATCACAATTGGTTCCGTGTACATTTTCCTTTATTTCACTTAGCATAGCCTTCATTTCTTCATCTAATTTGTGACCAAATTCAACCAGTTCTGTGAGCATCCTGATGATCGGTGTTTTGAACTGTTTGTCTGATAGGTTGGTCACCTCTTTGTCGCTTATTTGTATTTTTTTCTGGAGCTTTGATCTGTTCTTTCATTTGGGCCATTTTTTTTTCTGTCTTGATGTGCCTGTTACATAGTGAGGGGCAGAGCCTTAGGTGTTCACAAGGGTGGGGTAACCCGGTTGCTGGGGTGTGATGCTGTATGTGGGGCAGGGGTCCAAGAGGGAACAATGATGCTTTTGCTCCACTCTCCTCTGGGTTTTAGTGACTTCCCCCATTTTCCCCAAGCAAATTGGCCCCTTCTGGTGCTGATTCCCATGTGGGTGGGTTTGTATACTTTCTAGGACCCTGTGGATCTCCCCAGTGAACTCTCCTGAGAGGCTGGGCACCTGAACCCCAACAGGTGTTTTCAATTGGTGTGTTGAGGCGTTATTTCCCTGGGCTGGGACACAGTCTGACCCGCTCCCCAGTTTTGCCAGGTTTATCTGTGTGCGAATGTAGAACCGCCTGGTCCACCAACCACCTTGTGCACTCCGACCCTCCACAATCTGCTTCCTCGCTGGGTCCGCCTGCTTCCACCATGTGTGCCTGGGGACCACCAGCCACTGCTTTGCCGCAGCTGCCTGTGTCCACCCTTCCTACTGGTCCGAATGGATGTGTCTACTTTAACTCCTTGGTTGTTGGACTTCCATACAGTTCAATTTTCTGTCAGTTATGGTTGTTATTTTGTTTTTAAATTATCGTTGTCCTCCTTTTGGTTGTGCGAGGAGGCACAGTGTGTCTACCTATGCCTCCATCTTGGCCGGAACTCTCATTAATCTTCTTTCATTGGTTTTTAGACTCCAAATCATTCACTTTTACTCTGATATTTATTCCTTTCTATCTACTCACTTTTGCTGTGCTTGTTGTTCTTTTCCTAGTTCCTTTACATTTAAGGTTAGATTCCTTATTTGAGATGTTTCTTGTTTCTTGAGGTAGGCCTGAATTGCTCTGAATTTTTCTCTTAGAACCGCCTTCTCTGTGTCTCATAGATTTGGAGTCGTTGGGTTTTCATTTTCATTTGTCTCAGGGTATCTTTTGGTTACTTCTTTGATTTCACTGTTAACCCTCTCATTGTTTAGTAGCATGTTACTTAGCCTCCATGTGTTTGCTTCTTAGTTCTCTTCTTGTAATTTATTTCTAGGTTTATACCATTGTGGTCAGAGAACATGCTTGATAAGATTTCAGTTTTCTTAGATTTGTTGAGAATTGTTTTGTGGCCTAATATGTGGTCTATCTTGGAAAATGTTTTATGTATGCTTGAAAAGAAGGTACATTCTACTGCTTTGGGATACAAGTGCCTGAACAGATCAATTAAATCCATCTGGTTTAATGTGTCATTTAAGACCGCCGTTTTCTGGTTGATCTTCTGTTTGGATTACATATCCATTCACGTCCATGGGATGCTGAGATCTCTTACAATGCCTGTACTACTATTGATCTCTCCCTTTATGCCCATCGATATTTGCTTTATAAACTTGTGTGCTCCTACGTTGTCTGTGTAAATGTTTGCGAGGGTTATATCCTCTAAGAAGAGGATTGATAATGTAATGTCCTTCTTTTCTAATTTTAATTTTTAATTGATTGTAGAAATAGAGGAAGGAGAGGGGAGAGAGAGACAGAGACAGAGAGAGAGGAAGAGAAACATTGATCAGTTGCCTCCCATATGCGCCTTGACCAAGGACTGATCCTGTAACCTAGGCATGTCCCCTAACCAGGATTGAACCCAAAACCTTTTGGTGTATAAGACAATGCTCCAGCCAATTCAGCCACCAGCCCTTCCTCATCTCCCATACCTTTTGTTTTAAAGTTGATTTTGCCTGATGTATTGGTGCTCCAGCTTTAAAAAATTTTTTATTTGTATGAAATATCCTTATCCATCCCTTTACTTTCAGTGCGTGGGTGCACGTGTGTGTGCGTGTGTGTGTGTGTGTGTTTTCTTGTCTATTCAGTCACCCTATGTGGTTTGATGGAGAATTTAATTGATTTGCATTTAAAATGATGAATGATAAATATGTACTTATTGTCACTTTATTATTCATATGTATAGTTTTCTTTCTTTCTTCTTCTTAAAGAATTCCCTTTAACATTTCTTGTAATACTGGTTTGGTGGTGATGAACTTCCTTAGATTTTTGTTGTTGTTGTTGTTCGATTGGGAAGCTCTGTTTCTCTCTGTCAATTCTTAATGATAGTTTTGCCGGGTAGAGTAGTCTAGATTGTAGGTCCTTGCCTTTCATCACATCTGCTATGTCTTCCAGACCTGGCAGGGTAGTCTCATGTACCAGGTGTCCTGTGGAGTCCTGTGTGGCCCAGTGGCACAGTCTCCCTGATCACCTAAGCTGGGTGCTCCCGAGGTGTCAGTCTCTCCTGGCCTCCAAAGTTTCTGTTGGAAAATCAGCTGGCAGTGCTATGGGAGCTCCCTTGTAGATAACTAACTGCTTTTCTCTTGCTGCTCTTAAGATTCCCTCTTTGTCTTAAATCTTGACATTTTCATAATGATGTGTCTTGCCATGGACTACTTTGGGTTCTTCCTGTTTGGGACTCTCTGAACTTCCTGAACTTGTGTTTCTATTTCCTTCCTCAGGTTAGGTAATTTTATAGTAATTATTTCTTCAAATAGCTTTTAATGTTTTGCTCTCTTTCATTTCTCTTTCTGGTATGCCAATGGTACAAATGTTGGTAACCTTGATGTTGTCTCAGAGGTCCCTTAAACCAATGTCATTTTAAAATTCTCCTTGCTTTTTGCTGCATTTATTGGGTGTTTTCTACTCCCTTGTTTTCCAAATCACTGGTGCGATCCTCTGCTTCATCTTACTCATTGTTGATTCCTTCTAGTGTATTCCTCCTTTTAATTTTAATGTATTCCTCATTTCTAACTGGCTCTTTATTATGGTTTCTGTGTCCTTTTATTATTTGTTTGTTTATTTATTCATATTTTTCCATTACCATTTATCCCCTCTTTCACCCCCAGCAACACTCATCCCCTCTCAATCACTGTGCTGTTATGCTTTTTTTAATGTTTTCTATCTCCTTTTTGGAGTTCTGAATTTATCTACTCTTCCCCTAACTTGTTGAGCAACCTTCTAACTACTGTTATGAACTCTGTGTCTGGTAGAATGCTTGCTCCAGTTCATTTTAGTACTATTTCTGAAATTTTATTCTTTTATTTCAGTCTTGTTCCTTTGTCTTTTCATTTTGACTGGCTCTCTGTGCTTGTTTCTAGGTATTAGGTACATCTCCTATGTCTCACAGACTTGGCACGGTGGTCTTCTGCTCCAGATGTGCCATGGGGCCCAGTGACACAGCCTCCCTGATCACCTAAGCTGCGTGTTCCAGAGGCGTTCTTTGTGTGGGCTGTTTCTGCACTCCTACTGCATTACAGTTGAACCTTGATTGCTGTTGGCATGCCAGTGGTTGGAGTTGACCCTCAGGCTGACTGGCTCTGAGGACTGGCCATGACCACAGCAATGGCTTACCCCACAAAGCAGATTTACCCCAGTGCTGTTCTGGTGTCTGCTGAGACCACCCTTTGGGTGTGTAATTAGTGGAGCTGACTGAGTGGTGCTCTGTTGTCACCTGAAGCTGGCCACAGGATGCGTTGGTTCTGGGGATTTGGGGGAAGAGTTCTGTCTGGTACAGGCTAAGATCAGCCACATTCTGGGTGTGGCCCAGAGTAACCTGCCAGAGGCTGCAACGTGATCTTCAGTTGGTCACTCCCTGTCTGGGACTGGGGACATGTGGGGTAAGTCACGCTGGGACCTGAGGCCAACTGCCACCAGTGCTGAGTCTGGGGTCACTCAGTAGACCCCACTGAGCATTTAGGAGTGAGTGAGTCTGTGCACAGGCCCTTTCAGAGGATTCCTGGGTTTCTAGCAGCCCTCCATCTCACCCAGATAAAATCCCTGCTGAGTTAGATGGAGCAAGGTCTCAGGGAGTCATCAGGGTGTGGTGAGCCATGTTCACCAAGTTAATGCAGATACAGATTTGGTGTTCACCTTCAAACTATTTGGGGGTGGGGGGAGGGCCGAACACAGAAACAACAACAGCCCTTTCCCTGAAGCCACACAATGCACCCATTCCACAATGCACCAGAATGTCTCTGGCGCCTTTCAAGCTGCTGGCCAGTGGTCAAGTTTGGAGTGTCTTTGATCAGTGAGTCTGTGTGGGGGCCCTTTGAGAGGGTGCATGTGTTTTCCAAAGCCCTCTATCTCCTTGGGACAAACTCCTTATCAATTTTCATAGGCATCTGTGTGGGGACTCCAGTTCCTGGCACTGCAGCTCCAGGCTGGGGAGCTTCATGTGGGTCTGGGACCCCTCACTCCCTAGGAGGGACCTCTGCAGTCAAGATATCCCTGCCGATTCTCAGTTCACAAGGACATGGGATTGGCCTGACTTGCACCTGTCCCTCTTACCAGTTTAGCCATGACTTCTTTCTTTCCTTAGTTATGGGAGCTCTGTTCCGCTAGTCTTCAGATGGTTCTCCAGGCTAATTATTCTATAATTTCATTGCAGTTTTGATGTAATCACGGGAAGAGGGGAGCACAGCTTTTACCTACTTCCCAAATTTTGGCTTCTGCTTCCCAAATTTCATTATCCCTGTTGCTACTACAAAGTTCTGCTCTGTAACAGGACCTCCTGTTTTCCGCCCCGATCTCTGGAGGATGCCCACCACATGCATTTCAGTGATGCAGTGTTCCTTCACCAGTGCACTTCTCACCAGTTCTTCTGAGGATCCTAGTTGGGTTCAGGGTTTCTAGCTTAGATAGGAGACACATCCCAGTGTGTCCCCTATTCTGAGGTTTATGGTCCCTAACCCCACTGGAACGGTGTCCTGCAGTTCAATTCTGAAGCTCACCATCCAGAGTTGGCACATTTTCTGGTGATTAAGAGCAAATTCCTTCATAATAGTACACTGAAATCAACACTAGCCTCACATCTGGAGTTCCCGGGCCACTCGCACTTTTGCCCAATGAGCTACTTCATGGGTATCCATAGTCTTCTTAGGTTGGACATTTTGCTGAAATGACTCATAGCACCACACAAAATGCTGTTATAATTATAGTTTTACTGCAATTTGGAACAAGGTAAAAGGAGAGAAACATAGGGACACATTATTGAGAATTCATTCCACTGGCAAAGCAGCCAATGTCCTCCCCCATAGGAGGCAGGACACCTCATGCTCAGCCACATCAAAGGGTTTAACAACCACCAGCTCATCTGATCAGCAGTGTCCAGAGTTTTCATCGGGGTTTCATTACATAAGCAGATGTGATTGACATGGGCCATTATATTAAACTCAACCTTGTAAGCGATTTTCAAACCTCGCTTAGAACACCAGGCTGTCTGACTGACTATAGCGATTTTAAATCTCGCTTAGAACCTGGCTGTCTGTCTGTGGACATGCAAAAACCCACTATAGAAATAATCATGCACAGAAACAGTTTTCTGAGTGGAAGTCAGAGACAGAGCACTCACTCTCCAATTCTTTGAGCCGCTCCAGGCTAACCCTCCTAAGGGGAAGCCCCTTCCTTTGTCTCAGTGGGCTTTTATTGAGAAAGTCGACAGTTTGTGGATTGACAGTCTAGCAGAAGCGATCAAAGGGGACACGTATCTTACAAGGATGTTAACAGAGTTTCTGTTGTGATTCCGGGCAGAGATTGGAGTTTTACCATATGAAAAGACTATAGGTTTTAAAGGTTTCCCGACTGTGCCTTCAAATTCCAAGTTAGTAACATCCTCCAATAAACTGATCTCACAGGAACTTGCATATTCTTTGTCCCAGGCCTGATTACCCCGGGGGTCCGCCGTCTCCAGTCCGAGCTGGCCCCTTTGGCTGTTTGCTAAGCGCTGGAGACTCTGGCAGCAAGGAGACTTGGATTTCTCACATCTGAGTACAAAGACTCAGGCTAAAAGGGGGCAGGGGTAGATGCCGATCACCCCTTCCTTTCCACAGCCCCTTCATTTATTTCCACAGTCTCGTGAGACTTACTCCACAGAGGCCTTTACGAGATCAGCCCCTGTCTTAGGTCGCTTCTCCCTGAGAAGTCTTACCCGTCATTGGAAACTGATCTAGCATTAAAGGCCAGGGACAGAACAAACAGGTAGCGTTCATGCCAGGGAAATAAGTTTTGTCTCCTCAGTGGCTTCTGATCCAGAGGTTTCTCACTCAGCCTAAGTCACAGGGGGTCACAGCTTCCTGAGACCAGGCAGGTGGCCCCCAACACAACCTCTACTTCCACATCAATTTCTAGACGGCAGGCTGGCTCAAAGCACAACACACCAACCACACGGTTGGTGTTCTGAGTGACCAGTCCTCACCCGAGTCGTACTGTAAGCACTTTGTATCAGAGGGGATACAAAGAGTGCTGAATAGAAATTGTTAAAATTCTGAGGAGTAGATAGATCCAATCATGAGGCTGACAACTCCAACTTTACATCCTCAGATAAGGAGAAAACACCTCACGTGCTTGCCCCTGGTAGGGTACCAGCCTGTTACAGAAATCAGACTGTCTCTGAGGAGATTTATGGAAAGCAACCTGCATTCTGGACCGGCTCTAGCCTGAAAGCCCAGTAGTAGACACATCATGGAATTGTCTCTGGTCCACCCTCCACCCCTCATGACCAACTCTTACAATCTCACACGCCCCATCTTCCGCAAGGTGCCCTGAGTGGTCAGCAAAGGGCTTCATTAGCAGGGACCACAAGGGAGACACAGTCTACACAACAGAGTAGACACATGAAGGAGAAAGAAAAATTAACAGAAGCAACCCAAGTATTAGTAAACATTTTTCTACCATAACATTGTGTCTACACACAAATACACAAACATATCTCTCTCTCTCTCACACACACACACACACACAGGCCATGAGGCAAGTGATGGTCCAGCATGCTTCACATCCTCTCAGCTTCATGTCATTTTGGCTGCACAGTTGAAGGTCAGCAAATCTCCCGAAGCTGGGATGCCTGAAGGCCGGGATCTGTATCTCTTGAAGTTAGTTCCCAGGATTCTTATAGAAGCATGCTGTTCACCTACAAGATGCATATTAGTCAGAGCTAGTACTTACAGAAATGATGACAAAAGAGTAGTGAGGTGGGTTACAATTTCCCACCATTATAGTACTCCACTGTTGCACACATGTTTCTATGTTGGTGTGTATCTGTGTGTTGAGGGCATTACAGTGAGGACACACAGATGTAAAACTGAAAGGACACAGGAACTCACAGGTTAGGATGGGGGGACCTGATGGACAGGACAACAGGGGACAGGGAGCAGGAAAAAGTTTGAGAGAGAGATCCAAACATCCATGGGGCTAGAATTCCAGAGAGTGAGCAGAGACTGAAGGATGACATGAGGACCCTGGAGACAGAGAAGGCTGAGCTGAGTGTGGGGGCCATTTCAATAAAGGAAGTGTGGGGCGTGAACCAGATGGTTTGCAAATCTCTCATCTCTCTTGTGGTGGAAGGGTGAAGAGCGGGCTTGAGTCAGTGACAAAATAAGTCACAGGTAGTTTCCAGAGCCAGCACAGCAGTTAGTTTCAGTTCTGAACCCGCCGAGGAGTGCACAGTTGCTCTCAAAGTTGGGTCTGCGTCTCCTGGTTGCAGCATCTCTGGTTGTGCGTAGGCAAGCGAATGTGGACCTTCAAGAGCTTCAAGATGTCCTTCAGCCAAGCTTTCAACTTAGCCAGATGCCAACATCTCTGAGTAAGTAAGAGTTACTGAGGCTCCCACTGGAGTCTGAAAAGTAGCTTACCTACCGGGAGTGGCTAGGGCCAGTGAAAGAGGGCCGGGAGACCTTAGAACGTTCAGAACCCAGAACAACATAAAAATGTGGAGGGAGTGGTACAAAAATCAGAAGAGCTTAGAGTCTGCAGAGCCCAGAATTATCTATCAGATCTGGGGTGCCAGGCACCAGATGAATCTAGATGAAGCAGATGTTGATGGGGCGGGTGTTGAGGGCCAGGAACAGCTGGGGTGTGCTTAGCCCAGAAGAATCTAAAGAACAGGATGGGACTGTGATCAAGGGCCAGAAAGTCTGGGAGTGTGGGGCACCCACAAGAACCCAGAAGAAGAAGGAAGGAGGTAAGGGGATGAGAGGGGAATTATTCTAGATAATTGAGGGGTGAATCTTGAGGGTAAAACAACTTTACCGGGGTTGGGACTACTTCTTCACACTTCCTTTATGCCCCCCCCCCCCCACTCCCAGTTTAAACTGCAGGTCTAGCATGCCCCTTTAGTAGGGCTTGGGCTTGTCCAAATCCACACCATTCCCCAACCAAGTTCTGTTTTTAAACTTCTGGGGGATCCTCCCTCCGCAGCACAGAGCTTCATCTTCCCTCTGTCCTGATGCTAATTTGTTCCTCGGAGTCTTCCTGCCCCAAGGACCCTCTCATGGCCGCCTCACGGCTCTGACTTCCTCCTGGTGGCCACGCTGCAATGACTCCTGCTCT
>PVIA01019524.1:0-10387 GCA_004024845.1 Tonatia bakeri | reverse complement strand
TTGAATGGGAGTAAGGGGGTGAAAACTGTACTTGAACATTCATTTAAATAAAAAAAAATTTTGTGCTAGAAGAATATATTATGTATCATTAACCAAAATAAAAAGTAAATATGCATGATTCTATGATAGCATAAATAAATGATCATATAAATAATTGGGCAGAAGAGACAAATCAATGGAGAATAACTTATGCAGCAGCTTCATCCTTAAGGAACTAGAACATAACTCCCCACTTGTTATGTGTGGGTTGTGTACAGAAGCTGGTTGGATAGGGGCATTTTCATAGTGAATAATTTTAATAAGCACTGTCTCATCAGCTAGTCAATGTTAACATAATCAGTAATAAGTCATGTTGATAGTGTGCATTGTTGCTATAATATGATGAGAATGGCACTTTACCTCTGTGATCTTCCATGCCAAAATCCATAGCCCTACTCTAATAATGAGAAAAAATCAGAGAAATTCCAGTTGAAGGATATTCTACAAAATATCTTACAAGTGCTCCAGAAAACTCTCAAATTAATTTAAAATAAGGAAAGTGAGAATCTGTCACAGACAATAGGTGGCCAAGGAGACAAGAAAATTTAATGCAATGTGGTATCCTAGGTGGGATCCTGGAACAGAAAATAATTAGGTAAAAACTAAGAAAATATGAATAAAGTACATACTTTAATCATTGTGTATCAATATTGGTTCATTGACCATAACAAATATACCATATTAAAATAACATAATAATAGCTGGCATTGGTTGCAGGGAATATGATAACTGTACTATTTTCATAACTTTTTTCAATTTAAAATTACTCATTAAAAATTCAATTGTCCATAAAAAGTATGTAGAAAATGTGACTAAGATTATTCATATTAACTCAATTGTGTGCCATAGATTTATTTACAATAAAAAGAATGGTTTACCTAGAACTTTAATAAGCATCTTCTGATTTGAGCACCCATCAAGAAATTGAATAAACATAAACCTGTTCTTCCTAACTTTTCGTAACTCTAATTAAACTAAAAAAGAACTTCTAATAATAAACAACCTGACTCTCCTGCCAGCTTTCCATTTATTTTCATTGTGGGCAGTCCCAAGTGCACATATAATCCAGACCATATGCATTGCCAGTGATTTCTTCCATTAGACACATACCGCTGATTGCAGTCTCTGAGTAATGCTACATCCAGTGACCTTGTGTATTTTGTAGCTATCTCACTCTGGTCACCCTGTAGAAGAGCATTTCTGTTTTAAAACTTAATTAAAAAAGAAATTCTGCATAATTTTTCTCGTTTTTTAAAGACAGTTATTCTTATTTTTGTTTTTTTTTTAAGGTATTTTATTTTTATTAATTTCAATAGTTAATTTTACTTGTATTTTTCCATTACCATTTATTCTCACATACCCTCTTCCAACTCCACCAATCCATTTCCTCCCACAATCACCACACTGTTGTCCATGAGTTCTTTTTCTTTTGCTTTATCCCTTCACTCCCTAATGCCCCCACAGAGCTGTCAACCTGTTCTCTATCTATGCGTCTGTCTCTATGATGCTTGTTAGTTCAGTTTGTTCATTAGATTCCATGTATAAGTGAAATCATATAGTATTAGTCTTTCTTTGACTGGCTTATTTCACTTAGCATAATGTTCTCCAGGTCCATTCATGCTGTCACAAAGGGTAAAATTTTCTTTTTTATAGATGAGTAGTATTCCATTGTGTAAATGTCCCATAGTGTTTTATATACTTATCTATTGATGGACACTTAGGCTGCTTCCAAATCTTGACTATTGTAAATACTCTACAGTGAACTTAGGGGTGCATATATTCTTTCAAATTAGTATTTCAGTTTTCTTCAAACAAATTCCCAGAAGTGGACTCGCTGGGTCATAAGGCAGTTCCATTTTTAATTTTTTGAGATATCTCCATACTGCTTTCCACAGTGGCTACACCAATCTGCATTCCCACCAACAGTGCAAAAGGGTTCCCTTTTCTCCACATCTTTGCCAGCACCTGTGCTTTATTGATTTATTGGTGGTAGCCGTTCTTACAGGCATATGGTAACATCTCATTGTACTTTTAATTTGCATTTATTTGATGATTAGTGATGTTGAGCATGTTTTCATATGTCCATATGTCTATTGGCCATCTGTATATCCTCTTTGGAGAAGTGTCTCTTCAAGCACTTTGCCCATTTTTTAATTGGATTGTTTATTTTTTATTAAATTTTTTAAGTTCTTTATAAATTTTGGATATTAACCCTTTATTAAATATATCGGCAAATGTGTTCTCCCAATCAATGGGTTGTCTTTTGATGTTGTAATGGTCCTTTGCTGTGCAAATAAATTTTTAGTTTGATGTATTCCCATTTGTTTATTTTTATTTTGTTTCCATTGATAGAGGAGATATATGAGAAAAAATATGGCTGCAGATAATATTTGAGATTTTACTGCCTAACCCTAACCCTGACCCTAACAAAAACCCTGTTTAGTTTTTTCTTTCTTATAATTTTAAAAATCTTCTGGAAAATACCATGTCTTTGATACTTCATTCTCTTATATTTAGAGTATGTGATCAGACCAAATGTAGCTTTTTTTTTTTTTTTTTTTGCAGTTTTGGCCCTACCATCATATAGTCCTAAAGCCTATTTCTGGGATGAGAATAAACAGTTCTACCAATAATCTAGAAAGTAAGTTAGGTTCTCTTGTTTACAGAACACAGCATTAATTAATCTGCAAGATACAACTATTTAAATGACACTTCTTTGAACCAAATTAATAAGCAGTAGAAGTTTCAGTAAATTTTAACAAAACTATCAGCTTTCCAAAGACTGTACCTCCATTTATGTGTATGAAATATTAAATGAATTAAGATAGGCAAAGTTCTTAGAATTCTATCTGATATATTGTAAATGCTGTATTAGTTTTCACCATCAGTGTTGTTGTTTCTATGAAGGTACCTTATGCATGTTTATTGCTCATACACAAAAAAGAAACAATTGTTTTTTTTTTCAGGGCCAAAAAAAGTTTATCTTTTTTTAAAATATATTTTATTGATTATGCTATTAAAGTTATCCCATTTTTCTTCCCTTTATCCTCTTTGCCCTACACCCTCCCCAATTCCACCAGCAATCCTCTACTTTAGTTCATGTCCATGGGTCATGCATATATAAGTTCTTTGGCTTCTACATTTCCTATACTATTCTTAACCTCCCCCTATCCATTTTGCACCTACCTTTTATGCATTGTATTCCCTGTAAATTTTCCCCTATTCTCCCCTTCCCTTCCCTGCTGATAACCCTCTGTGTCAGTTCCATTTCTGTGATTCTGTTCCAGTTTTAGTTGTTTGCTAGTTGTTTTTTTTTTTAAATTTTTGTTTTAGGTTCAGTTGTTGATAGTTGTGAGTTTATTGTCATTTTACTGTTCATATTTTTATCATTTTTTCTTCAATAAGTCCCTTTAATATTTCATATAGTAAGGGCTTGGTGATGATGAACTCCTGTAACTTGACCTCAGCTGAGAAGCATTTTATTTGCCCTTCCATTCTAGATGATAGCTTTGCTAGATAGAGTAATCTTGGATGTAGGTCTTTGCCTTTCGTGACTTGGAATACTTCTTTCCAGCTCCTTCTTGCCTGAAAGTTTTCCTTGGAAAAATCAGCTGATTGTCTTACAGGAATTCCTCTGTAGTAACAGTCTCCTTTTCTCTTTTGCTTTTAAGATTCTCTCATTATCTTTCATCTTGAGTAATATAATTATGATGTTCCTTGGTGTGTGCTTCCTTGGGTCAACCTCTTAGGGATTCTCTGGGCTTCCTGGACTTCCTGGAAGTCTATTTCCTCTGTCTGATTAGGGAAATTCTCCTTCATTATGTTTTCAAATAAGTTTTCAATTTCTTGTTCTTCCTCTTCTCCTTCTGGCACCCCTATGATTCAGATATTGGATCATTTAAAGTTGTCCTGGAGGTTTCTAAGTCTCTCCTCATAGTTTTGAATTCTTGTTTCTTCATTCTGTTCTGGTTGAATGTTTATTTCATCTTTCCATTCAAAATTGTTGATTTGAGTTCCAGTTTTCTTCCCTTCACTGTTGGTTTCCTGTATACTTTGCTTTATTTCACTTTGCATAGCCTTCACTTCTTCCTCCATTTTGTAACTATACTCAACCTTTTCTGTGAGCATCCTGATCACCATTGTTTTGAACTATGCATCAGATAGATTGGCTATCTCTTGATCTCTTAACTTTGTTTTCAGAGCTTTGATCCACTCTTTCATTTGGGACATATTTTTTGTCTGTGCACCTGTTACTTTGTAAAGGGGAGGAGACTTATGTATTCACCAGGGGAGGTCCATCCATGTAGGTTCATTTTGGTGCTGTTTGTGGGTGAGGGGTCTGAGAAGGAACAATGCTGCTCGCTCATCTCTCACCCTGCTTTCTGTCACTTCCCCTGCTACCCACAAGCAAATTTGGCCCTTCTGGTGCTGATTCCCCTGGTCGGTGGATTTGTGTACATTCTAGGATCCTGTGAGTTTCTCCAGCAAACTCTCCTGTGAGGCTGGGAATTTCTCCTGCTGCCACAATCCCCACAGAATTTTATAATCAGAGGTTTGAGGATTTATTTCCCCGCTCTGGAACCCAGGGTTGCACAATCTGTCTTGCTCCCCAGTTGTTCCTCCTGCTTTATATGTATGAAAACGTGGGACCACCAAGTCTGACAACCTTGCTGCACATCCGTTCTGCCCCAACTGCCCATCTCTGCCTCGGCTATGAGTCTGAATGAATGTTTCTTCTTTACCTCCTTGGTTGTCAGACTTCCATACAGTTCAATTTTCTGGAAGTTCTGGTTATTTTTTTGTTTTTAAATTTGGTGTTGTCCTTCTTTTGGTTTCTGAAGAGGCTCCATCTTGGCTGGTATTTCTCAAAGAAAAGAAGCAATCATTATTAGCTGTATACAATTGTTCACACTGAGAAAGTGTGCCAATGGTGACCCTCATTATCAATGATCTTGAAGGCTTAGTGGGAGCTGATTAATGATAGGAATCTCACGTGGTGATTCTATAAAATAAATACTAGGAGATTGATCCTCATGATTAAAAATCTCTCATTATTATTTTCAATATAATTAACCCTGAAATTGGAGGAATATTAGTTTCCTTTTGAGCCTCAGGAATAACATTAAGCCTTCTCATGACACTTAACAATTTACAAAATAGCATCTCGTACATTTTCTGAACAAACCTATGTGGTCAGTAGGAAACCAAAATAGAGCAAAATGTTGGTGCAGGTCTGAGGAATATATCAGCTGTGTTATGACTTCTGCCCTCACATTAGTGAAAATTTAAGGCTACCATTGGATTTTCTCCTTACAATTACATTAGCATTTCATGACATCATTCCATGAAAGGAATTTGCTGATTCTGAATTTAATCCAATTAAAACCCTGAGATTTTTAAAAAACATTTCTAAATGCTTAACTTGCATTGCTCTCTTTTTACATGAGCATTTTCTACAATTGTGAAGAAAAATTAGCCACCCTATAATAAAAATATCATAGGTCATGATGTCCTAGGTCAAAAACCAAGGCCTATAGTATCTAGCAGATTTTCTGATTAAATCTAAGTGCTCAATGTTTACTGAGTGCATTTCAATATGTCAACCCATTAAGATTTTAGCCACAAACTATAAAGAAGTTCTTAATCATAATTAACACTTTCATGGTTATCCTTTATATTGTAATATAAACTCTTTATATTAAATTTTGTACATTGCAGAGTTTGGAGAAGGTCCATAGCTTTCATCAAATCCTTCAAAAAGAGCTTCTATTTAAAAAATTTTGGTAAGAAGAATAGGTAAAAGCATAAATCACCTAATCCCATATCATCCCTATTTACATTGATATATACCAGATAGTTTGAAGGAACTATTTGGGTAACATCTTCCATAATTAAATAAATTAATGTTATTTTCATTTCTCAAATATGCTCAAATACTACTTTATCAAAGAAATCTCTCTTGACCAACCTTCATAAAGTAATAACTTCTTTCATTTCTTTACTCTCACCCCACTTTATTCTTTAAAGAACTGGAGAGCATTATGCTAGGTGAAGTAAGCCAAGCGGTGAAAGACAAATGCCATATGATCTCACTTATAAGTGGAACCTAATCAACAAAACAAACAAGCAAGAAAAATACAACCAGAAACATTGAAATAAAGAACAAATTGGCAGTAACCAGAAGGGAGTGGGATGGGGATAATGAGGGGGGAAAAAAGAAAAAGGTTGTCAAGGAACATCTATAAAGGACGCATGGACAAGCCAAAAAAGGATACTATTGAGGGTGGGAGGTGAGGGTGGATGGGGCAGGGGAGAGCGGTGGGGGGAACATGGAGACAACTGTATTTGAACAACAATAATAGAATATATCACCAACTGACAATATATATTTTTGTTTATTTGTCTGTGTCTATGAACTGTTCCCTTTATTAGAATGTAATATGAGCCACCAGAATAGGGGCTTTACATTGCTCTTTTTAAAACAATATCCAGACTAAAGCTGTGTCTGGGTATATAGCAGATAATCAATAAATATTTGACGATGAATACTTGAATTAATGCTAAAAAATAAACTGTTAACTCTTGAGCCACCAAATGTGCATGAAGCTTATTTAACAATCATGAAGTGACGAGTAAAGTACAATAATCCCCCAAAAACAATGTCATAAAGAAGTGTCACCTATTTCAAAATGGGTGTAAAATACAGAGTCCAGCAGAAGTAACTCCTGCTTGAGTGTGGTTGGTAGGGAATGTGAATGTCTCGCACGTGTTGGACAGCAATTTGAACATTTCACCTAAAAGGTCATATGGTGTGCTTGAGTGTGGTATTGTTATGTTACAGTTGCATGCTTATGATTTTGTACTAAGAGATTTTATAATAAAAAGGGCAGTTATTTGTGCCAGACCCTGTAAATCGCAACACTAGCTTCCTATGCAGCTATAGAATTTGGTGTGGCTCCTTAGGGGAGCCATTTTAAGCTCTTTCCAAGCCAAGAAAAAAAAGCATTATTTTTTTTTAAAGCTTCTGTACAGTCTTGTATTGATTTAGTGAGGTGAGAAAAAATACAGGGTTGAACAGAGAAGCACAAAGAATATATGGCTTAAAGAGCACTCTAATTTGAGGGACACTGGCTGAATGATGATGTGGTTCCTAGCATGAAAAGTAGGTTTTTTGTAAATCATGTTGAAAGAGAACAAACACTCAGAAATTCCACAACAGAAGGGATATAAGGTAGGAGCTATAGCTAGAAACATACTAAGTGAAGCGTACCAAAAGTCTAAATTTTGAAATATTGGACATCAAGAAATTATTATCAAATGTGAAATATGCAGATTTAAACTTAACAGAAAATGTACAGAATCAATTCTATGAGAACTGTAAGACTTTCTTGAGAAAAAAAATAAATAAAAGTTGAATAAATTGAAAAATAAAAACCATATTGTGGTTGCAGTTTTATTAGTTTTTGCTCATGTACTTTTTAAAATTAAATTTACTGGGGTGGGATTAGTTAATAAGATCATAGCTTTCAATGTTTTGTGCATTTTGAAGCTCTATGATTAGGTGCATAAACATCTAGAATTGTTTTACTCTTCTGTTGAATAAAATGTTGTATTATGAAATGAACTTCTTTATCCTTAATAATATGAGGGGGGACCCCTAAAAAATGAAATTATCTTCTGTAGGGTGGGCCCCTTGTAGTACAGGCTTCCCAATTAGCTGAGTGTTCTAATGCAGAACCCATGTGTATCAGTGCACCAGCTGGCATTATTGTGAGAGGCTGCATTCTACTTCAGTGTATTTTCTTTTATTGTTGTTCAAGTACAGTTGTCTGCATTTTCCCCTCACCACTACCCCCACCCCAGCCATCCCCATCCACCCCTTGATCCCACCCATCTTGGTTTTGTCCATATGTCTTTATAGTTGTCCCTGAAAACCATTCCTCCTTCCCTCCCCCATTATCCCCTCCCTCTTCCCCGCTGGTTACTGTCAATTTGTTCTTAATTTCAATGTCTCTGGTTGTATTTTGCTTGCTTGTTTTTTTGGGTTTTTTTTTGAAGACTCTTTCAGTGTGTTCACCCATTTCCTGATGGTTAATTTATGAGTGTACTCGTCCACTCTGCACTGAGTGTTTAGGAGTTTTTGACCAAAAACAGCATGAATCCCATGCCCCAGTCTCCCTATCTACCCAACAACTCCCCAAGCAAATTTATTTTTGGTTTCCCCAGATGAAAAAAGTCCTGAAAGGGAAACATTTTGCTGGAAGAGAGAAACAAAAAATGGCAGAAGCACTGAAAGGCATCAGAATGGATAAGTTAAAAAAACTGTTTAAGCAGTGGAAAAATGTCTTGATAGGTGTAGTGCACTAAATGGAGAGTACTTTGAAGGTGACTGAAGTTTAAACATGTAAAAACAAATTTTTATAAATTGATTTTAATTTATAAGTTAATACAATATTTTATAAATAAAATCTGGTCTTTTGACCCCCACCCTGCCTTGTATTCTTTGCTCTGAAATGGTCTAGATTGCTCCAGCTTTCTTTTAATTTGTGTTAGCATGGCATAGTTCCCCCCATTCTTTTGTGCTTACTTTATTTGTGTGTTTATAATGTGTTTTTTACAGGGAGAAATAGTTGGGTCTTCCTTTTTTGTTTATTCTGAAATTCTCTGACTTTAATTGGGGTATTTAGACAATTTACATTCAATGTAATTATTGACATAGGTTTAAATTGATCATCTTGCACTTTATTTTTTGTTTAATCTCTTTCTGCCTTTGGGGGAGCTAATTATCTTTTATGATTTATCTCCTTCTTGGCTTAATAGTTGAAACTGTTCATTTTACTTAATGGTTGCTTGGATTAGCAATATATACTTTTTAAATTTATTATAGCCAAGCTTCAAATGATATATCACTTAATTTATAATATAAAAATTTAATTATATATGTTTAATTATTTTATTTAAGTAGTCCATTATATTTAAAATATTTAAATGATCAGAATAAAAACATTTTCAATAACTACCAAAGCTGTTATCAATCTTATATTCTTTTCTCTATGTAGATCAAGACTGCTGTCTGGTATGTTTTCTTCTGCCTGAAAGATTCCCTTTATCATTATAGTGTGGGTCTGCCACTGCTGCTGGATTCTTTCAGCCTTTATGCCTAAAATGGTCTTTATTTAACTTTTATTTTTGCAAGATAGATTCACAAAGTATAGAATTCTAGATTGAGTTCTTTGTCTTAGTATTTTAAAGATGTTGCTCACTGTTTTCTCACTTGTATTATTCCTCCCAAGAAATTGGCTGTCATCTTTATCTTTGCTCTTCTGTATGCAGCAGTGGGAGTTTTTTCCTCTGTCTAATTTTAAGACCTCATAACTGGTTTTGAACTATATATTTATTAAATGACTTCTTATGTTTTCTTCCTGAAGTTTTTGTGCTTGTGATACACTGAACTTTTTGCATATATGGGGTTATAGACTTCATCAAATATGGAAAATTTGTGGCAATTTTTCTTCAAATGTTTTTGCATCCCCTTTGACAATTCCAATTACGTGTATGATTGCCAGATATATCAGGCTTAACTTGTTTCACATCTCACCACCAGTTGTTTATTATTATTTTTAACTTTTCTTTTTTTTTTCATTTTAGATAGATTTTTATTGCTAGGCCTTAAAGTTTACCAATTTTTCTTTTCTATCTAATCTTAAATATTATAGTTTTACATCTAGAAGTTTAATTTGGGTCTTTAAATATTTTTTATGTTTCTCCTAAACCCTTTGAACATATAAACTGCTGTTATAATAACTATTTTAATGTCTTTATCTTCTAATTATAATAACCAGGTCAATTTTATTTTGCTGTCCATGGACTGATTTTTCTTTTCATTATTGAATTTTTTCATGTATGGTAATATTTGAATGGTTGTAAGACATTAACCATTTTGTATTTTTTGCTGCTGGATATTTTTGCATTCTTATACATATTCTTGAGCTTTATTCTTACAGTTAACTGGAAACAGTCTTATCTTTTGTGGACTTGCTTTTAAAATTTCTCATTCTGGGCAAGAACAACATTCAGTCTGAGTCTAATTATTCCACACAAGAAAGGAATAATATTCTGGTTGTAATATCCTATATCCTGTGAATCATGAGGACTTCCTTTCTAACTGGTGGAAGCCAGGCACCATTCCCAGCCCTATGTGAGCACTGCATACCATACTTCTAGTCCTTAATAGTTGTGTCCTCCTTATTCTTGTACAGTATTTTAACATACATGCACTGATTAATATCAGCTGAATACTTGAGGGGGACCTTCTACATACCTCTGGAATTTTCTTCCTGTTCAGCTC
>PVIA01019523.1:0-10395 GCA_004024845.1 Tonatia bakeri | reverse complement strand
GAAAAGCAACAAATTGAGAACTTATTTAAACAGATATTAAAAGAAAACTTCCCCAATCTGGCAAGGGAAATAGACTTCCAGGAAGTCCAGGAAGCTCAAAGAGTCCCAAAGAGGTTGGACCCAAGGAGGAACACGCCAAGGCACATCATAATTACATTAGCCAAAGTAAAAATGAAGGAAAGAATCCTAGAAGCAGCAATAGACAAGGAGACAGTAACATACAAAGGAGTTCCCATCAGACTGTCAGCTGATTTCTCAAAAGAGACCTTACAGGCAAGAAGGGGCTGGCAAGAAGTATTCCAAGTCATGAAAAGCAAGGGCCTACATCCCAGATGGCTCTATCCAGCAAAGCTTTCATTTAGAATGGAAGGGCAGATAAAGTGCTTCTCAGACAAGGCCAAGTTAAAAGAGTTCATCATCACCATGCCCTTACTATATGAAATGTTAAAGGGACTTACCTAAGAAAAAGAAGATTAAAAATATGAACAGTAAAAAAAAAGTCATCAAATGTAGGGTTAGCAACAGGGAAGTAGGAGGAGGAAGGAAGGGGGAAAAGATATAGAGAATAAGTAGCATAGACAGTAGGGAGAAAATAGCCAGGGGGAGGGTAGGAATAGTATGGGACATGTAGACACTAGAGAACTTATGACACATGGACATGAACTAAAGGGGGGAATGAGGGTGGGAGGGGATGGGCAGGGTGGTGGAGAGTGAGGGGGGAAAATGGGCCACCTGTAGTTGCATAATCAATAAAATAAAGAATTAAAAAAAATAAAAATAAAAGAGTGGGAACTTAAAAAAGAAAAAAAAGCTTAAAACAAAAGCCATTTCTGTGATCATCTCTCTTAGAAAATGATTTAAGACAACTATAAATATTTTTCTGTTAAATTTATTTTGAAATAAGCAATAACCCATATATTGATGTATTTGTAATTAGCCTTTTGAAGGGTATACATATGCTTAAAGGAATTTATAAGATGTTTTCCTGTTAATGTGTCACTTCTCCTTTGACTCTAAGGCGTTGGTGGAGGGTGGGCCAATTCCTTAATAGGCTGATACCCCAATACTATAGTAACTCTTCCCCACCATCAAAAAAGAGGAATCCCTCTGAGTAGTTCAGACTCCACTTCAATTGGAAGAACACCTAAAGTCTTTTGGGAAGGGATCCTTTGATTCCTTGTGGCATATGTGATTTTCTCTTAAACCCTGGCTATAGAAAAAAACTGTTACACTCTTTAATCTGTGGGGATCATCAAGTATGTTCAACTATTACACTTGTGTTATCAAAATACTCCTCCAATTTCAAGTGTCAACCTCATCAAGATTTAATATATGCATGCATGCCTATAGACACTCTTCTTTCTTTCCTTCCTCCCTCCCTCCCTTCCTTCCTTTCCTCCTTTCTTCTTTCCTTCCTTCCTTTTTTCCTTCCAACTTTTTTCTTTTTTTCCTCTCATCTTGTTCCAAAAAAGACCTACTGAAATGTGCAGTTTTGACTCTCTATTGAAAGATAAATCCTCAAGATGAATTACTGTTATATTTTATAACGAGATCACTGTTCACAAGCTGTTAGATTAGTATTGTTGCTTGGTCGATTTTTAGCTGATTTTCATTTCTGGCATTTTCTCATTTCAGAGAAAAGTGTTTTACTAACACAATATCAGAACTTACTTTGGTGGGTTCTACTATAAATTCTCAAGATACCAATGAGAATATTATCTTTAATGGAAACTATGTCAGGGTTCAGATTCACCTCTGGGCCTAGCTACAATTAAATCCTCGTGGGATGTTCCCCAGGGCACATTAGTAGGTTATTTCCACACTTTAGAATGACTTATGATATGTAAAAAACTAAACTACTCTACTAAAAACTTGAACTATACAGTAATAAAGACTGCTGCTGCCATTTACTCTCAGCAATGAGTGTTTGCCAGGAGTAAGTAGGCATGATCCATGTGTCACAAGAGTAAGTTCATGATATAGTCTTTCGTATAAGTCAGCCTGGCAACTGCTGGGCTAGCTGCCTGCCGAGCAGCCCAGAACCAAGGAATAGACAAGAGTCATACACAGTAACTATGCTATTCACTCACCTTTTGTTGAATGCAGGTTTAATCAAAGTAGAACATCAACATACATTTATATCTTACGTACACTCTAACAATCTAAGAGAATGATAACACACACACAATAATCAATGGGGTACAGCAAACCCGATTCCCAGAGTTTCAATCTGCAGGTCCGGAAGACAACACGGTGGGCAAGTGAGTTGTCAGCATCTTGCAAGGAAGGATCTCCAGGGCCAGGTGAGCACCAGGGCAGATGGAGTCCTCAGTCTAGCAGTATAGAACCTCCTGAGGTCTATGACAAGGGAAGTCAGCATGGCGTGGAGCAGCACTCTGGTGTGCAGAGCTTGGCTGCTCCACAGTGGTCTGGAGTTGGCCTCAGTTGTACCCTAAAAGTGGTGTACTCCACCCTTCTTGGTCTTTTGATACCAAAGTTCTCCTGGCACCCCTGATACCAAGTGGGGAATTTTCCCAGGGGTCTGTGGGTGGTACATGGCTGTTCTGCTTGACACCCATGATGGCAGGTGTGGAATTTTCCCAGAGCCTAACTATGGGTAGTCCCACTCTGCAGACATGGCTGTTATGGTCACATGTGCAGATATCATTGGTGTATCTCCTTGCCAGAAATGCCTGCTCTGACATAGGTAGTTTCCCTCTTGAGCCAAAGTGCCATGGCTGACTGACAGCCATTTTGGTTGACATGAGTGACTCTACTTTGTTTTATATGCTTTATGCTATCTTGATCAGACCAATGCCATTTTATTGGTCCTGTTCTCTACACCATGATCCTTGTGCACAGGCCCAGCCCCATAGCTAAGCCCACAGGAGCCTTTATGAGCATTTCTGAACACTGTTCAGTCTTAACTTCTACCTGCCTTGCTCTTCCCATGCTAGTTTCCAGCCATGAGAGTGACTTGCATTTCATTCAGAGTCCACCAGCGGCCTTGTTCACCTCCACATTCATGTCTTTGGATGTGATTTCTCCACTACCTGGGATGTTCTACCTGGCCTCTTACTCTAGGTTTTCACTAATTACCCTTCAGAGTCAACATGTGATACCTTCCCTGACCCTTTAATTCTGGGTGAGTCTTCTCTGTATGAATCTCCTACCATTCCTGACTACACCACACCCTTGTGTGCTCTGCCCTTTTTATTCATGATGAGTGTCCCAGTCAAGCTTTCAAATGAAGTCTATGTGATGAGTAGGTAACCACAGCCAGAAGAACAACTCTCTTAGAAAAAGCAGTGTAGAGGAGTCAGGCTGAGTAGGCAGTAGCTAAAAGCATTTATGCATAGTTTGCTCTCAAGAGTTTTCTCTAAGATACTTAAAACTGACCTTTCAAACACATTTTATCAAATAAACTTTATTCTTAAAATATCTTACTCTGTTTGCAGTCTCTCTACATAGTTCCATTGCTATTCAAGGTTTTTTCAATGTCTCATAGAAAATCATCTCCAAATGAATCAGTATGTCTCAACTTCCATGTGTAAATTTCTCCTATTGCTAATTTGGGAGCGAGGTACTTGCTTTAAAGTAATTTCCATAATCTCTGTAATACATTTGATATTTATATATTTTAATAAATACTGCCATGAAATGCTACTTAGAAAAGGGGGTTTCTGTATATTAATTTATCCTAAAAGAGCAGAAGTTTCATGCACTGCTCCATACATATTAAATGCTAGGTATTGGGTGGCACTCAAAGATGAATAGCCCAATTGGGAATAGCCCAATTTACTAAAATGTTGATGTATCTCTCAAGAATCTCAGTGGAACGGCTGTTCCAAGGATATGTCCCCAAGACAGAATAAGGGAAACATGTAAATAGAGTAAGTTATGAATATGCAAAGACAACTTCATTTAAGATTAGAGAAATCATAATTAAACAATAAAAAATATCAAGGTGAATATGAATCTATGCACTTTCTACTGCTTACATGGCCCTCCATGATCTGGCCCTGTCTCCTATTTCTCTTCTTTCACCCATGTTCCTTCTAGTACTCTTGCCTTATTTCAGGTCCTGCAACTCTGCCTCTCAAAGCCTTTACATTTTACCCATGAAGCTCTTCCCCCAGATAGTACCATTGCTCATTTTCTGCCCTTGAGTTTCTGCTTAGAACACCCTAACTCCCAAGGTCTACCTACTTACCTTTTCTAAAGTAGCCCCTACCCCTTGACCTCTCAACAACCCACCAACAACTACAGCCATCATTTTATCTCATTATCATTTGTATTGCCTTTTGGACACTTATCACCATTGTTTGTTGGTATGTTTCCTTACTAGTTATCTACATCATTTGACTAAATCATTAAATCTCAATCAGAGCATGGACCTAGAGAGTTTTGCTCCCCATTCTAATTCTAGTGCTTACAGTGATGCCTGAAACATTGTAGACACACTTCAGCATGAAATAGTGATGAAGTAATTACACCATGTATCAACAAGTAACTTTTGAAATTCCTGTATTGTAATCTTAGAACAGTTCTTTACTACAGACTGTGTCACCATCTTCATTAATGTGTATTTCTTAACAATTTTTCCTTTTATCTTTTCTCCTTACCTCCTTTTTTCCTTCCAGCAGGCATTGATGGAATGCTGGACTCATGTTAGGCCTGAAGATGCAGAAATAAACATGAAATAATTTCTCCTTCTGGTGTTAATAGTTCAGTGAAGGAGTGATTTAAAAATTAAATACATATTTTAATTTTTTATTATTGTTCAAGTACAGTTGCCTTGATTTCATCCCCACCACTCCCCCCTAAATAAATATATTTTTTTAATACAAGAAAACATGGAGGTGGAACATTTGGCGTTTACGACTGCATTAAAAACTCGTACACACAACACCTGAAGCTCAATACAGAAATTGTTACTGGAAGCCACAACCACATTTATTTTCTCTTTGCAAGATCAACATAAAGTTAATGATCTTGTAGGCAGTAAAATTTAAGTCATTCCTCTTCTCACAGGTTTCTAGCGAATGAAGAACTTCCTTCAGATACAAAGACAACTAGAGCCCAGCTGAATCACATAACTTCTAGGCTAGTTGCATTCCCTAAATTGATGTCCAGAGGATGGATGGGAAGGACTGGTAAGGTCAGTGGGACATTAAGAGTAGATATACTCCAGTAAGAGTCAATGGAAGACAAGTTGTTTTAATGCTTCTGACTTCATTCCATGCTTTTCCATTTTTTGGTCATTATGTAGAATTAAGAGATCAGTTTGACCAGCTCTGGCCTTTCACCATGTTTCAACAGTTTCTATTTACCTGAAGTTCTATATGGAAATAATAAAAGACAGCAAAACTGAGTCACTGAATCCTACATTTCAATAATAATCCCCCACTTTTTTGAACAGGTGCTTCCAGAAAACACTAAAGAGAAAGAAAGAAGGAAGAGGAGGGGGACAGAAAGAGAGAAAAAAATACTTTGCATGGATTCCTTCCTTAAGATTTTCAATTATTTTTTGCAACTGCTTTTTGCAATAAAGTAGAGTACAAACATATAAAAGTGCATGACGGGTTAACCTCAGCAGTAATCTTGGCAGAGCATATTATAAAATTGCAAAACCACAGGGATTTTACTAGCAATGTGATCTTGGGCAAATAATAGGCTCTGTCTTATGTTCATTTTTCCTATATATAAAATAAAGATAACAGCTACCAACTTTAAGGGCTATGTAAGAATTAAAGAAGAAAATGATTATAAAAAGCATTATTTTTTATTCAGAGGAGATCAAATATATTTGGGAAAATGTAGTTACAAGGAACTCTGTCTCTACCTTTCACATTTTATTTTAATGATACAATCCTAGGGGATGTTAGTCTCCTTTCTCTGTGGTACTTATGGCTTGAGAAGAAGTTGCTTTTAACAAGACTGTATTTTACTATTGTTTTCTTTTCTTTTTCTATATAACTATTGGAACAAAAGCTGTATAATTTCTTTATTTTAATTGACTCATAATTTGAGATAAATTACTTATGAAATTTTACATTTTTTAAAAAAATTTGAGAGTGTTAAGCCATTTGTAACCTGAGCCAATTATGGGAATCATTCTGGGAGATGGATCTTATGCAGTGTTGATGCACCCTGGGGCATAAGCTCTTGGATATGTGGCCATAGAGTGTGGTTTTGTTTTGGTAGCTTTAGATTTTCTGACAGAAGTGTAACAACAGTCAAATACCATGCTCCCTCACAAATTCCTGGATTTTTATAAACAGTAAATTAAGTTTTCCATAGACAGAGATGTGTTTTGTATTCACTTGGGTGTCTCACACCCAGTGTTGTTAACCAACGTGTGCGTTTTGTTTTGCTTAAGGATACGACTTACTCATTCCAGACACAGTACACTTTTAGCCTATGTTTTTCTAAAACATACTCTTAGACAATGAAAACGTTGTGTACACCCTAACACACACACACCCCTAATACCTATGCAACTCTATTATTTTATCCTTATAAATATGACTCATTAGTTTGTGGTAGCACAGAAGATAAGTATAAAGCAAGTAAATCTTGATAATCCCAGAACACTGAAGGGAAAATAAATTGTTTGCTCAAGGACCTGACTGCTAAAATTTTTGCTTTCAAATTCACATATGGTGGAGATGGAAGCTTCCTGAAGTTTTTCCTTCTGTACTTTTTACTCCATTTCTATTCCTGATAACAGAAGAAAAGCCTAATGGTGATATCCCATAGCCAGGTGGGTAATGACAACTATTTTGAGGGATGATTAGTGAATATGTTTTATATAAAATATTAAAATTAACTTAAAAATATTTATATTCTAATGTTTGGAGTTGGTGATTTGCTTTCTAGAAAGTCAAGGATATTGAAAAAGGTTGTAACTATGTGAGAAGATAAGAAGGCATCTTGGAAAGGGGAGATGTCCAAGGAGTAAGGTCAGGTGTGGCAGATGGACAAGTTCTTTCGGTCAGAGCCTGCTTGTGGTCTTTCTCATTTTGAACCAGCAAGAGTGAGCATTAAAGTGGCCTGAGCAAAATAAACTATATTAATTTCTGTTTTACCATTTGTGTTAAGAGTTTTAAGGACTAAAGTACAGGTCTCCATATGCCAACATTCATGTACAATGTTTGGAATACAGAAAAGGCATTCTCTTAAGATCAAAGAGAAAGATAATTAGAATTATTTCAAATGGATGATTGTTCACAGTATATATTTTGTAAAAATTTTTAGGACAATTTCCAAAAACAGGATTTGTGTTTTTACATAAGAAAATGTTATTTTCCTATGCAGCTTTATTTCTGTTCTCGAAATCTTCATGTCATTTATAAATGATTGGGAATGTATCAAAACCAAAATAATTTTGAAAAAAAGAAGGGTACTACAATTAGCTACTGATAAAGATAAAGTATTAGAGAGAGAAACAAATGAGGAAAAATCAATAAATATTTCTTTAGGCATGTAACTGAAGAGTTTTGACCTTGTAGAAAATGTACATGTCTATGAATTGTCCCTCAGATGATCAGAAGCTAAGATATAAGAGGAGTCATATTTCAGGTAAAGATAGTGTCTTACATCCTACCCTTTCAATAAAGCCAAGTACATAGTCTGATAATAATGCAATATCATATAACAATAGTTGTAATTTATTATCATACCTGGGTTGATATTTTTAATAATATTTTGAATCTTTTACATGGTATTACACTTTATACAGGGTTCAGCAAAAATAGGTTTACAGTTGTTAAGTATGTGAAACATAGTTTATATTTCTATTATTATATATTAGCTATTGTATTATTTTTTTAAAGATTTTATTTATTTATTTTTAGAGAGGGAGAAAGAGGAAAACATCAATATGTGGTTACCTTTTGAGTGCCCCCTACTGGGGATCTGGCCTGCAACCCAAGCATGTGCCCTAGAATGGGAATTCAACTAAGGACCCTTTGGTTCGAAGGCCAGCACTTAATCCGCTGAGCCACACCAGCCAGGGTAGTTGTATTATTTTTCATATGAGCAATGGTAGATTTACTTTGCCTCACCCTGTATTTTACAAAGCATTATTGAGGTCTATATTTCTATACCTCTAAAATATGAGATTTTTTCTCACACTTTTACTTTTCTAAAATTAGAGGACACCATACAAATGCTGTAAAAAGCAGCTGCCTAGCCCCCAAAGGAAAGGAAGTAGTTGGCATTGCCTGATCACGTTTAAATTTGTCTGGGAAGAGACAAACTACCATCACCTAATTGTAATCCTGGTGGGGTTAATTGTACCTCTAGAGCAATAAATTGGATAGTAATTTGTACTTTTATTACTTATTGTTACTTAAATATTTTCTAAAAGATTGCACTGTAATAAGAAGTGGTATGACATACAGGATACCAGTCTGGTTCTGCAGCTAGATTTCTAGAATCGGAGCCCAAGTCTACCCCTGCCTGGGCCTGTGACATGGATCATCTGCCTATATTCTCTAAAATAGGGAAATGCAAGACTTACCTCATTGGGTCATTGTGAAGATGATAATGAGTTAATCCATGAAAAGCATTTTTCACAGTGCCTGCAAACCCTTTTTTCATCTGTTACATATATGTATGTATACATGTATGTGTACATAAATGTGTGAGTGTGTGTGTGTGTATACTTCTTACTGTGAACTAGGGAATTTTCTGGCTGCTAGAGATATAAAGATGGATTAGATAACTAAAATATGTTTGGAGCTAACCTTTAGTGTCTGTAAAGAAATAAATCATGTTCAGTGAAGATTGGTTCCACAAAGATGAACAGGGGAATGGTAGGTGATTGGAAGGAAGCTGACTTCATTAGGGTGGTCAGAGAAAAATTTTTGGAGGAAGTAACAGTGAGCTGAGATTTCAGCTGAGAGAAAGAACCAGCCATGAACAGATGTGACAGAAAAGAACTTTCTAAGCATAAGATCTATAGAGCACCAAGAAGCACAGTAGAAAGTGAGGTCAAAGTCTTGAGCAAAGCCCCAACATTTGACCAGGTTATGGGGTTGGGATTTTATTGAGTACAGAGTGAAGTCAAGCAGAGGAATATAAGCAGCAGAGTTATTTACCATTAAGCTACCATTTTGAATGATGTGAGGGGAAATGGAAAGGCACAAAGAGGGAGGTCTTTGGATTAGAGGGGTAATCTAAAGAGAATGGGTGGTGGATTGGGCCAGATTGGTGAACAGAAATGGGAATGGAAAGAAGAATATGAAAAATAAAATCCTTGTGTGTTTGAGTTACTAAAAGAAGTTCAGCATGGCTGGACCCATGGAAGAGGTAACTTGTAGGTGTAAATAACCACATTGTTCATGTTTCACAGACTTTGCCTCATTTACATCTAGATCCTTCATGGAAGAAAGTCAGAATGTTTATCAAAGAGCTAAGTTATATCATTGGTATTTGCAAAGCCAATAAGAAACATAAGATACATTTGCTTATGTATCTGTGACAGCAGAGGGAATTTAATGTGGAGAATTTATTTCCTAAGAGGTGAGAAAGGCCTGAGAAGTCACCTAGTGGAAAATGAGATACCCCTGAGATTAGCAGCAGTGAGAAGCCACTCCCCCACCTGAAAGGAAAGAGGCAGTGTTACTGGAGCCTAAGAGCTGGAGCCACCAGGAAAAACCAGGAATCAGCCCCGGATTGTCCTATAGAAGATCCAGCTAAGGAAGAGGGGCATCCTCTGCCAGGCTTAGCTGGTTAGGCAGAGAGAAGGTGGGGAGATATCCTCCAGTAGTACTCACATTGGGTGAACCCAGCTAGAAACTCACCCAGAACCACAAGCCTGTGCAGTACCAAGGGATAAGGGAATCTATTGCATTACAGAGCAGAACAGAAGGACAGAGGATGACTCTGAGGGTAAACAGCATGGGTGGGTGAATGGGAGCACTGATGGAGCTTGGGAGTCAGGAAGCAGTGTGGAGAGAGGCCCAGCAAAGGGCCTCGTTTCACTTAAGGTCCAAGTTTCACTTAAAAAAATAAATAGGAACCAATCATGCAGAGTCTTATAAACACTTATGCAGTTTGAAATTCTCAGATCATTCAGGATGCACTGAAAACTGATGAGGTGTGTGATTTATAAAATTAATCTAGCTAGAGTGTGAATGACTTAAAGGGATATAATCCTGGAAGTAAAGATCTCAGAACATTCCTGCAGTGATGCAGGTTGTAATTTACTTGGAAATGCTATAATTTTCTTGGAAATATTCAATACTAACTTGCCTATGGAATTATAAGTGTCTGTTAATCAATGAGAGTGGTTCACTGACAGTTGAACTTCCCTAACCAGAAATGCACTCATGAAGAAGACATAGTTAGCTTATGAAAGATTAACCAGTGTGAACTCTGAGGACT
>PVIA01019522.1:0-10390 GCA_004024845.1 Tonatia bakeri | reverse complement strand
GTCTCAGTGACAGACCCTCACTGTCCCTGTCCTGGGGCTGGAGTCCGAGGTCAGGAGTCACAGGGCTGGTCCCCCCGAGGCCTCTGTCCTGGGTGTGCAGGGTGTGCACACGGCCATCCCCTCCCTGTGTCCTCCACACAGCTGTTCCTCTGAGTGTCTGTGTCCTGATCTCTTCTTACAAGGACCAGCCAGTCTGGATTGGGCCCCACCCTGGTGACCTCATGTCCACTGGTCACCTGCAGAGACCCTGGGTCCTGACAAGGCTGTGCTCAGAGGCGCTGAGCACTCGGGACCAGTCTCAGTCAGTTTTACCCTGTGAGAAGGTCAGACTCTGTGATCGATGGTGGAGTGAGGGTCACATACCCAGAAACCTGAGAGGGCTGGACTCCAAGTCCCAAAGTGTGTGCTTGTGACAAAAACAGTCAGCAGGCAAACATATCTCACCTCACTGAGCCCCTTTGGAGCCCACCTGAAGGAACTCGACACCTAACAGCCGACCTGACCTTGAACCTCATGGCCGTGTCCAACCACTTTGGAGGACCACGTCCCTCAGGCAGGAAGTGGGGGCAGAACATCTCAGCCCCAGATGTCCCAGGACGCACTGTGTGCACAACATTTCCAGTAAATGTCCCCCCACCTGGAAAGTCTCCCACCCCTCCCTGCAGTGAGCCCATGTCCGCCCATCTCCAGCCGGAGGTAAGCAAGGGTGCAGCTGTCCCAGTGGGACCAGTAATGTGGCCAATGAGAACAGCGGCCTTGACTGTGAGTGGGGAGGAGGGGCTGGCCATTCCCCAGGGCCTCATGGTCACTCCCCAGTAGCTGAGGCCATGCAGGAGACCGGCAGCCTCTTCTCATCTCCATTGTTCGAATGGGAGGAGTCCCAGCCCCACAGCAGGGCCCCAGCCCAGGTTCCAGTGCCGGGAAGATAAGTCTCCTTAACGTTGGCTGTAAAAGTAGGGGGATGGAGACTGCGGAAGACAGAAACTGCTGGATTCCCAGGCAGGTCCTCCTAAAGGGCCTATGCACAGACTCACTCAGACCGACCTCCTCTGAGCTCCAGAGCTGGGGAGCAGAGCCAAAGGCACCAGGGCCACACGGGGAGGAACCGAGTTTTTGAGTTTTCTGGCTTCAGAGCGAGAGCTGGAGGGCAGCTCTCTCGCAGGCAGGAGAGCTGGCAGAGGCCACTGTTCCTTTGACGAGCCCCTCCCAGACACAGCCAGCAGGCAGGTGCCATATGTGAGACTGCAGCACCCGGGCTCACACTGCTTGCCCCGCCCTGCTGACTCCCCGAGGCCCCGTCTCTTCCGGAATTCAGGCCCACCCAGCTGTTTCCAGTGGCTTTCCCACAGGAATGGCTTGTCTTGGCCCATGCTCCAGATTTTCTGAGTACTCTCCAGCAAACTGTATCTGGCTTCAGCAGGGCCTGTCCCTCTCACTAAGGTGCTCCAGGCCGAGCACTAGCAGCCGCAGGTCACATCATGGACTCACCTGGGCACCTCCAGGCCCAGCACAGCAGGCAGCCATCTGCAGATCACTCTGTAGCTAATGCTGTGTGACCCCAGGCAGAACACAGGTGGTGGCTGACCTTGGACCTGCCAAAGCAATCACGCAACAAGAAGAGGAAGGGTACACAGCCCACACTGGGGGTGCACCTCGAGTATGCAGCTTGGGTGGTAGAGGAGGCTGTGCCACTGGATCCTACAGGACACCTACTACAGTAAGCACTCTATCAAGCCTGGGAGATGTAGCAGCCATACCCAGTGCATACAAACAGACACAGGGAGGCTACCAAATTGAGGAGACAAAGACACATGGCCCAAATGAAAGAACGGACCAAAACTCCAGAAAAAGACCTCAACAAAACGAAGAAAAGCAACCAATGACATGCAGAGTTCAACACACTGCTCACAGAAATGCTCCGGAGACTGAGCGAACGTCTCAGCGGCATAAAAAGGACCCGGTCAGGAGCGAAAGATACATGAGTTGAAATAAAGAATGAATCACAGAGAATCAGCAGTAGAGTGGAAGACGCCAAGAATCAGTCAGTGATCTGGAACATAAGGAAGCAAAAACAAACACTCGATAAAAGCAAACCAATCAGAGCAGCAAGAAGAAAAAGGAATCCCAAGCAATAAAGATTGTGGAAGGGGCCTGTGGCTCAATTTCAAGAGAACCAACATTTTCATGATAGGGATACTGGAGGGAGAGGAGGAAGAGCAAGAAAGTGGAAACCTATTTGAATAGATAATACACGAAAACTTCCCTAACTTGGGGAAGGGAATAGACGTGCAAGTCTAGGAAGCACAGAGAGTCCCAAACAAGGTGGACCCAATGAGGAGCACGCCTAGAACCATCGTCATGAAAAATAAGGAGAGAATCTCAAAAGCAGCCAGAGAAAAGCAGTCAGTCACCTACAAGGAGGCCCCATAAGACTGTCAGCTGAGTTCTCAGAAGACATTTTGCAGGCCAGAGGGGCTGGCAGAAATGTTGAAGCGGTAAAATGAAGAGCTGCCACCAAGACTGCCCTGCTCAGCAAAGCCATCACTTAAAGGGCAGATGACAAGCTTCTCAGAAAAGAAACAGCTAAAGGAGTTCCTCACCAGCAACCAATGTTCCCTGAAATGTTAAAGGGTCCTCTTTAAGAAGAAGATCAAAACTAGGACCAATAAAATGGCAGTGAAACCATATCAACAATTGGATCTAAGAAACAAAGTAAACACATTTCCTTTCTTATAGAGCAAGAACAGGAAGTGCACTGGAGTGGGGGAAACTGTGTCCTTCAGGAACACGGGGTCATGTCCTACCCCTTGTGTCTGTGACTGTGGCCTCGTGTGAAGTCAGCGCAGTTACTTATGTGGGGTCCCAGTGGGCAGGGGAGCCCCCCAATCAGAGGCTGGTGTCCTCACAAGAAGGTGACAGGTAGGGAGACCCCCGGAGCACGACTGGGGCTCAGACTGGATGATGTCACACAATCCCAGAAACACCTGGAGCCCCCAGAAGCTGGAGGAGGCAGGGGGACCCTCCCCAGAGCCTCCTCAGGGAACAGCGCCCTCACATCACCTGGATTTCCGACCTCTGGGCTCCAGACGGGAGAAAATCAATTCTGCTGTTTAAGTGGCCAGTCTGTGGTTTTGGTCACGGCCGGCGCAGGAAACCATGAAAACCACGGTGTTGTCACAGAGCTCAGGGAGGTAACCCAGGCCAAGGGCCAAAGGCAGAGACCAGTCTGTGCTCCTGGGTGTCACTCTGAGTAAAGCAATGAAGACCCCACAGGAGCAGCCACAGGAACGTGCTGGCGCTCTTGGCCTTGGGCTGCAGATGCCCGGGGCCACGGCGGAGTGCTCACCACTTACATGCAGGTGTGTGGGGGCCACAGAGGAGTCACGGAAACCTGCGGTTCCCACACAGGGCCCCCAGTGCCTCCTTCCCTTTCTCCTTGTAGCATTCAACCCAGAAAGGGGACTCGGTTCACTGGGCTCTGTCCCACGCATGACACCTGACACACGAGCGCTAGGATCACGTGTGTCTGACAGAAGAGGGCCCAGAAACAGGCACTGGGGTCAGTCCCAGCACAATCCATAAGCAGGCGCGGATCCCAGTCCTGGCGGTGACAAAGCGGCCTGGACAGCCGGGACCCCAGACTGGGTGCCCAAGGTCCTCTTGTTTGTGCTCCAGGAGGATGATAGGGGGCCCTGCGGCACAGACGTGTTGCACTCACCTGGTTTTGCGTGCACACGGGTTGGAACAGCACTGAGATGCAGGGAACAAGGGACAGACCAGTGCCTGCCATTGTACCCACTGAGATCACCACCACTGGGTCCGAGGCTTAGGACTGTGGCCTCTCTGGTGCCCCCTGGGGGCAGCTGGTGGTTTTACAGGGGAACAGGCTGGGACTCTGCATCACCTCAGGCAGGTGGGAAGAGCTGAGCCCTGACACTGGGGACCCGTCCTGGCTGTCCCCACCCTCAGCCCTCATTCCTCGTGGGGTGGCCACCTGAGCAGTGATTCTCAGGACGTGGCCATGAGACCCTGTGCCAGGTTTGGGAGGTCAGCGACCCTGCCCTGTGACGCTCACACGTGACTCCAATGACTAATTAGTAACAAAGTACCAGGTGCTGAGCTGAGGTTCCCACCACAGTAACTATGGAGGGCGTGACCCACACCCCGGACGTTCCTTGGGCAGACCCATCACTCTTCAGGCTGAGAGCGGCCCGGCTATGTGACATTGTGGCTCCCCACTCCCCTCGGACCTGTCTCCTAGGGGAGAGGGGATGGAGATGGGGAGGGTGGGGAAGGACCCTCTTCACTGTGGGTAGTAACTGCCCCCAAACCCACTTACCTAATTTACAAACCATCCCCAACTTCCAGCCAAGATGGAGGCGTGGGCAGACACACTGTGCCTCCTCGCACAACCAAAAGAAGGACAACAACAAACTGAAAACTAAAAGCAACCAGAACTGACAGAAAATCAAACTGTATGGAATCCAACAACCAAGCAGTTAAGGAAGAAACATTCATCCAGACCCGTAGGAGGGGCAGAGATGGGCAGCAGAGTGGGGAGGACTCGGGGCAAGGCAGCAGCTGGCAGAGCAGGTGATCCCACATTTGGGTGCAGATAAACCGGGAGGAACAATTGGGGATCGAGACAGACCATGCAACCCAGGGTCCCAGTGGGGAAATAAAGCCTCAAACCTCTGACTGAAAACACCTGGCGGGGGGAATGTGGCAGCAGGAGAGACTCCCAGCCTCACAGGAGAGTTCACTGGAGACACCCACGGGGTCCTAGAACATACACAAACCCACCCACTCGGGAATCAGCACCAGAAGGGCCCACTGTGCTTGGGGGAAGTGGGGGAAGTGACTGAAAGCCGCTGAGAACCAGGAAGTGGCACTGTTCCATCTTGGACCATCCCCAACAGACAGGGTCACAACACAGTGACATGGGTTGCCCTGCCCTGTTGAACACCTAAGGCTCCATTCCTTACTACTCACAGGTGTGCCGAGACCAAAAAAAAGTCCCAAATGAAAGAACAGATCAAAGCTCCAGGAAAAATACAACTAAGCGATGAAGAAATAGCCAACCTATCAGATGCAAGAGTTCAGAACACTGGTGATCAGGATGCTCACAGAATTGGTTGCATTTGGTCAGAAAATAGAGGAGAGATTGAAGGTTATGAAAAATGAAGTAAAGGAAAATGTACAGGGAACCAACAGTGACAGGAAGGAAATCAGGACTCAAATCAATGGTTTGGACCAGAAGGAAGAAATAAACATTCAACTAGAACAGAATGAAGAAACAAGAATTAAAAAAAAAAAAGAGGAGAGGTTTTGGAGCTTTTAGGACAACTTTAAATGTTCCAACTCCCAAATCATAGGGTTTCCAGAAAGAAAACAGTAAGGTAAGAAATTGAAATTGAAAACTTACTTGAAAAAATAATGAAGGAGACCTTCCCCAATCTGGCAAAGAAAATAGACTTCCAGGAAGCCCAGGAAGCTCAGAGAGTCCCAAAGAAGCTGGACCCAAGGAGGAACACACCAAGGCACATCATCATTACATTACCCAGGATTAACCATAAGAAGAGAATCTTTAAGGCAGCAGGAGAAAAGGGGACAGTTACTTACAAAGGAATTCCCATAAGAGCATAAGAGTGTCAGCTGATTTTTCAAAAGAAACCTTACAGGCAAGAAGAGGCTGAAAAGGAACATTCAAAGTCATGAAAAGCAAGGATCTACCTCCATGATGACTCTATCCAGCAAAGCTTTCATTCAGAATGGAAGGGCAGATAAAGTGCTTCTCAGATAAGGTCAAGTTCAAGGAGTTCATCATCACTAAGCCCTCATCATATGAAAAGTTGAAGAGACTTATCTAAGAAAAACATAATAAAAAATATGAATGGTAAAATGACAACAAACGCACAATTATCAGCAACCAAACTTAAAAAACAAAAACATAAACAAAAACAAAGAAAGCAAAGAGCTAGAACAGGAATGGAATCACAAAAATGGAGACCACATGGAGGGTTATCAGTGGGGAGTGGGAGGGGGAGAGAGGGGGAAAGGCACAGGGAATAAGAAGCACAAACGGCAGGGAGGAGACAGACAGGGGAGGTTAGGAACAGTGTAGGAAATGGAGCAGCCGAAGAACTTGCATGTACGACCCATGGACTTGGACTAAGGGTGGGGGGATGCTGCTGGGAGGGGTGCGCAGGGTGGAGGGGAATAAGGGATGGAGGAATGGGGCAATTGTAATAGCATAATCAATAACATATATTTTTAAAAATAGAAATAAATAAAAACCATCCCCAAACAGGGAACGGAGACTCACCGGGAATGACTTACATGAGATAAACATAAATATAGAAGTTAACCCGTTACTGGGAGAAACCAAGAAGCCAGCCCCAGAAGGTCAAGATCAAACCTTGGGGACAGAGGGAGCTCAGATACTACCTGTGACAGAATGATACAAGAGTCCCCAGCCATGGGCACAGTCACAGGATCCCCTACGGAGCTCCCAGGGGGAAGATTGAGACCAGAACCCCATCTCTGTGCTATCCATCCCAGGGGCCCTCCGGTACACAGCCTGAGGGTTTCAATCCCAGACACACACATCCCTGGGTAAGACAGGTTGGAGGTGGGGAGGGAGGAAGACCTTTGCTCATACCTGGGAGGTCTTCTTGGACAGACCAGTCCCCGAGGCCAGTGCCCCGAAGAAGGTGTCCCTCTCTGGAGTCGGGGAGCGCTCTAGCTGTTTCAGCTTTGAGCTGGGCATCCTGATAAGGCGTGATGCAGGTCCCTGTGTCCCTTGGGCCTTCCCAAGATCAGGTCGGGGCATGACCTCTTTAAGACATTGTCTCCACTTCTTGTCATTCCTGGAACTACCCCTCAGGGTGTGACCCACCCTGTGTGTGGACCCCTTGGCCTCTGCTCTCTTCCTTCAGTCACAGAATGTCCGTGGACACAGCTGTCACCTGGAACAAGGACTCCTGGTGCAGGCTGTTAGCTGTTGACCCTGATGACATGAAGTAACTTCACACCCAGGGCCAGCAAAGGCCCCAGGAAAGAGAACCTTTCACGAGGGGCAGTAATATGGACTAATGGGGCTCATACAATATTAACCACCTGGAGCTGCCCCGTCACGCAGAAGTAGCTCTCTCAGTCCAAGTGCATCTGCCCTGAGTTCCTGTGTGGCCTTCAGGGCACAGACCACGCGGTTCTCCCCACGTGGCCTCCTGGGAGCCGCCTCCTCTAGCACCCAGTGCCATTAGGTGTCTCTGCAAGGCGCCGCCTGTATAAAAGGGGGGCCGCACCCTGCGGGCTCCTGGGTCCCTCCTCAGCCCTACTCGGGGCCATTGTCAGGATTTAGTCCCTGCCAGCTGGGGTGACTGCCACACATTGGAGGGCCTGCACCCTTGTCGCCAGGATTGCTGCAGGGTCCCTGAGGAGGCACGGGCTTCCCAGGAGGTGAGAAGGTGGGAAGGTAAGGAATTGGCATCACCCTGTCTGTGCTTTGCTGTCCCCTGCCTGTCCCACACGCCCTCCCTCCCCGTCCAGGGGACCCGCGCTCCCTAGGTGCTCCCTAGCCTGGGTCTCACTTTCTGAGGACACATGGCCATGACCCTGGACATTCAGGCTCCGGGGCAGGGAGCTGTCCAGCCTCCAGGGTGACGGCTGAGGGGTGAGTGCTCCAGGCGTTCCTGGAACAGAGACCTGGTGTCATTGGTTTCAGAATGAAGACCTGGGGGGTCCTGCCAGTGACACCTGGGGCAGTAACTGAGTAATCTTAGCTCCGCCCCCTAGATCTGCTTAATTCAGAAGGGTTCTTTATGCTCACCCAGTGGCATTTTTCATATTTTTTTTTAGAGGGAGGAAAGGAGAGAAACATTGATGTGAAAGAGAAACACAGACTGGCTGCCTCCTGTACTCACCTGGACCTGGGACCAGGAATCTCACACCCAGACCAGGATCGAACCCACAGCCTAGGTAGGTGCCCCGACCGGGGATCCCATGTGCAACCTGTTGGGTTTGGGATGACACCCCAGCAGCTGAGCTGTACCAGCCAGAGATGACTTCCTCACTGACGGGGTCTGATGCTGCCCCTCCTGCTCCTTCGGGACCTGTCCCGCTGGGAGTCAGTGCTGTTCTCGCCCTGCTGCCTGCTCGCTGTCCCGGCTCTGTGACTGTCACCCTGTGTGTGCCGGCTGTCTCGTCCTTTCAGACGTGTGGCTTCGGGATGTTGAAATATTGTTGCTGGGGAATGTAGAAATGATACGGTTCATTTCTGATGCCCATTCTCAGTGGGTGATGTCACCCCCAAAGGGGCAAAAATTGGTTTTGGAGGCGGGGCAGAAAGGACTCTGTTCTCTACACGGAGCACAAAATGCTCAAGAAATGCAAACGCAGCCCATGTCTGGTGTCCACATGTCCAGTGAGAACAGTTGAAAGAGCATCTAGGAAGGCTCCTGGGTGGTCTGCCACCACCTCCACCACCTCACCATCACCACCATCACCACCCCCATCACCACCACCATCACCACTACCACCACCTCCATCATCATCACCATCACACCACCATTATCACCACCACCTCTACCATCACCACCATCACATGACCGCTATCATCACCATTACCACCACCACCATCATCATCATGGTGAAAAAGGTGAAGAAACATGCTTCAGACTTAATTCCCAAGGGATCGTGACCACAGGGTCATGTGCTCTGCAAGCACGACCCCTCCCAGGTTCCCTCAGGGTCCACTGGGCCGCGGCTGTTGGCTCCCCTCAGGGACTGGCGCTGTCCCACTCTCCTGAGAGTGTCCCAGAGGTCCCAGGGCCATCTGTGTCTCTGTCGGAGCCGCAGAGCGGCCACCTCCCCAGGTGAGTCTGGTGCCTCCCATCCTCCCAGGTCTGTGTGTCACTGGGAGTCACCACGCACCCACAGGGAAAGGGCATTTTAGTGATGGAACCGGAAGCCGCGCTGCTCTGCTCCGTCAGTGAGCAGACGTGTGCAGGAGCGGCTGTGACCTGAGTCCCTCCTGGTCTTGTTTCACTGCGGCAGCCCTTGTTCTTCCTGTTTCCAAGTCAATCTCTCAAGCTGTGTGCCACCCCACCCAATAGCATCCTGTCCCTGTCACATGACTGTGGAGGCCGCCCAGGAGGTCATGTTCAGTGGTCCTTAAAGCTCCTGCACATGCCATGGCCACCTTCCCTGCTCCCAAGTATGTTCCCCTGTTCCATCGCCTGGGTCCCGAGAAACCATGGTCAGTGACTGCGGGGCATGTCGGCTCCTTTGCTCTGGGTCCCGTCATTGGCACCATGCCTGTCCCATAAAGGTCCTCACGACTTAATTTTAGAGTGAACACACAGCTCATGGAGGGAGGGAGGCAGGACGAGCTGGGGTCACGCTCCCGTCTCCTCACGGGTCCCGTGTGTGTGAATCTTTTCTTCACAGAAGGTCCTCCCTCTGCACTGGTCCTCAGGGCGCAGCCGTGGGCACCATGAACGTCTCTTTCAATTGTTTCTTCTCCAATGACACTTCCTCTCTGGAGATAATCCCTGCTCTGAAGATCATCGCTCCTCTTGGCATCCTCGTCTGCCTTGGGGGGCTGGTGAGCAACGGCCTCATTCTCGGCCTCTTTGGGCTGTCGCTAAAGTGGGGGGACTTCACCGTCTTCATCTTCCATTTGTCGTTGGCTGACTTTCTCTACCTTTCTTTCCAGACCATGCTTTTCATACAAATGATACTAGTTGCCTTTCACAACATCTGGTTTGATGTGAAGTACATGCCTATACTAAGAAACATTTCCTACACGGTGGGGCTGTGTGTGCTGACTGCCATCAGCGTCACGCGCTGTCTGTCTGTCCTGCACCCCATCTGGTGCAGACTGCACTCGTCCCGGCACGCGCCCGCAGTGGTGTGCTCCCTGATCTGGGTCCTCTCCATCTTGGTGAATGTGCCCCATTTCCTGGTCTGTTGGGCTGATTGGTTTACGGACTGTGAATCTTGCTTTGTGTCTGTGGAAGTATTTGCTGTTCTTTGTTCTGTTCTTCTTTCTGTAACGGTGATGGGCATCCTGGTTGTGTTGTTCAAGGTCAGGTGCGGCACCCAGCGCCGTCCTCCCCTCAAGCTGTACACCACCGTGCTGCTGACGGTCCTGTTTCTCCTCTGTGACTTCCCCTACCCCATCGGAATGTACTTCGTGCGCTCCCCGAACCTGTACTACGTGGCCAGCGTGCAGCTGCTCTCCTGTGTGAACAGCAGCGCCAACCCCCTCGTCTACTACTTTGTAGGGAGGGTCGGAGGGCGCAGGCGTGGGGAAAACTTACGGAAGGTTTTCCAGGAGACTCTGGGGGAGGACTCAACCCTGAAAAGGGACAGTTCTAGCGGGGCC
>PVIA01019521.1:0-10395 GCA_004024845.1 Tonatia bakeri | reverse complement strand
ACCCCTAAACACACACAGGTAAACAGCAGAGACAGTGTCCCCTAAACAAGAGGCAAACCCGGCTATCAGGTTTCAAGCATTCTCCATGAATTGGTCTAATCAAATTTTCACACTTGAAAGTCACCCAGACAGCTATGGTTTATCTTTTATAGTTTTCCTACAGATTCAGGTAAAAATGACTACCCTTTTAGACGGGCCCCACTCTTTTGCTCTGGCCCCAAGTAGTTAATAACAAAATGATTAGTTGGTCATCACTTCCTTTCAAAAAATAACACGGTAGTTTTAAATTACACTACTTAATTAAATTAAGTAGTTTTTTTTTCAAGTTTCAAACCAAGCCCTTTTAAAAACATGGTAAGTTTGATGATTATTTTCTCTTTAAAATATGAATCCACTTATGAAATGCAGTGGATATCTGAAAAATGCATATTTCATCAGAAATAGATTTTCATTTAAGGTATATATAGAATATATCTTACAGAACATTTGCAATTCTGGAATAATGTGTAGGAAACATAGACAGCTAATATATTTACTGACTTTACATAAAATGCAAAGCCATAGGATGCTGAATAGCTCTTACAGTTTAAAGGGAAGACATTAATTTATGCAGTTTCCTGACTACAGCAAATAAGATATTATCCGACTCTAGAGGTGAGCAACTGAAGGCTAAAGAAATTAAGTGACTCGCCCAAGGTCACAGGGTTGGTAAGTGGAGGACAAAATTTTGTGACTGTCACAAATACTTTTAATCACTTATTTTATAAACATATTTTTCTAATTATATTTATGGTACTTTAAAAAATATATACTGTCTGTGTGATTTCAACAATTAAATAATAACCAAATGGAATAAGAATTCATTCTGCTTATATCACATCCCTTTCTATGACTCTCCTGCAGGATGGAATGTATATTGGTAGATAGAAATAAATCCAAAATGAGTTGAATCTCAAAATTCAAGTTTAAAAATGACTGAGGTAAAAATAATAATCAGAAAGAGAGACCCAAGTAATGAGTCTCCAGAATATGATAGCAAGAATTAGTCATATTGTTTTCATTGTGAATGAAACAGTGAATGTATGTATACTGTGAATGTACATACAAGATCTGTCCAGAAGGTATCCAGCCCTGTAATATGAAAAAATAGACATTTATTGAAAGAGATACAAGATACAAAAAAACACATATAGGACAATGATGCCTTAATCTTCTTCAAAGTGGGTACCTTGGGACCTCACACAGTTTTCCCAATAGCCATCAGCTGCCCTGCTGTATTTTCCTGAATCTCATCGACTGTCTGAAATCTCTTCCCTTTCAAAGGTGATTTTAGTTTTGGGAAAAGCCATCAGTCACAGGGCACCAAATCTGGGCTGTAAGAGGGCTGAGTCACCTGGATGATTTGATGTTTCCCCAAAACACCATGCACAAGATGTGATGTATGAGCTAGCACATTGTCATGATGAAGCTGCCAATCATCAGTTGCCCATAGCTGCAACCTTCTGAATCATCTGAAGAGTTTCTACAGAGGAATGTTTATGCTTAACACAAAATTTGATGCAAAATTGTTGTTCTACTCACTCAGTCATTTTGAATGCAATAGCCACATAGTACACATGCTCACTTAACAGCATCTACTGCCCTCACTAGCTTATACAGTGAAGTAACCGTTGTTCATGCACTCACATTCTAGTCCACTCACTTTGGCTGCCAGGTTACATGGATGTCACACAAACCATTCTCATTATATTAACAATGGTAGGATTTTTTCCAAACAGACCTCATATATTTCCCTTGGGGTAAATATATATCATAAGATAATCTTAAAAAATACTTGCTTTTCATATCCTGATACCTCGGGGCATATATATTCCAAGTTACAAATAACTAACAAAATTTCACTCTGTGAACACAGACTTTAAGAAGCTGATTTCTTATACCTTTCTTTTGTATTTGAATTCCATTAAGAAAAGTATGTAACACAGTTAATTCTCAGCTATCTAAAACCCTCAGAAATGTAGTTATTCTAAAGAGTTAAGATTATAGATTTAAAGAGGAAATTACTTTTATCATCTAGAATGGAAAACTTTCTAGAACTATTTCTAGTCTTCTTAATCAAAGTAGACAGAAAATAATTTCCCTTTACTGACTTAGAATTTTTTTTGTAAAGAAGATCCCCTCCCCCCACTGAATTGTATATGAATATTTACCTCTATTCCAAATGGCCCCAGATAACCATTCTTTAGTAGAAATTTTACCTTATTGATTCACATTCTACCTCTGTATCAGATTGTCAATGTCATGCAAATGATTCAGAGTAGGGGAAATGGGATGAACTAAATGGTCTCTAAGGCCCATTCTAAGTCTATAATTCTCTTCTTTCTTCTTTCTGCTGTCATTTGCCTTCCCAAATTGGTATGGATGCTTTAAGCTGCAAGTGACAAGACCCAGCTAAAGGTGACCTAAAGGACACTTTATCTTGCCAATTGAAAAACCTAGAAGTAATCTCAAGGGTTTATGAATTCGCTGGTTCATCAGAGTCAGAGCTCAGTTCAATTTCTCTGCAATTCTCTTGGTTTTCCCTTTACAGTTCCAATGCGGATCTTATCAGATTACCTTATCACAGGCAGACAATGTCGAGCAGGGATATAATTTGCTATCTTCCCTGTCTCAAGTCCCATTTTAAAAGAAAGGAAATTTTCCCTAAAGCCCCTCATGGGAGTTCTGGTGTCATGGTCCATGACTACAACTCCTGCCCAGTATTAAGTTGTAAGGGAAGACCACCAAGATCAGACTATCACAATCAACATTTATTTACCCATGAAGACTTGGCTAAATAAGAGTAAAAACACTAAGGCCTGCTTAACAAGAAATCAGGAAAGGAATGGTTATTAAATGTCTACCAATATACTTTTTGCCATTTCAAATGGGCTGTTTCTCCTCTGATATGGGCATAAAAAATCATGAAGTTAGGCTACTGACTTCATGGATAAATTAAGATTAAATACACACTGAGAAAAATCCACATTTTCCCATAAGTAAAATGTGTGAGTCTTATTGCATTAATTTCATGACAATATTTAAGAATCCTGGAAAATTCTTTGGCCTTATTCCTTGCTTCAAGCCAAATCATATATAGGTAAACATTTATTCTTTCAAAAATATTGACTAAGGATCTCCTATATGTCAAGCATTTCACTGGGCACTGGTGACTCAAGAGTGATCAAACAAATTATTCTCATTAAAACAGAGCTTACAGTCTAATGAACTATTGTTGAGCTATAGTTAAGAGTGTTAAAAAAGAGACAGGTTCAAAATGGAGTCACTTGTGCTAAATTCCATGTCATATAACTGAGACTTAATACCTAAATTAATTACAGTTCCAGACTCCCCCAGGAACAGAATGTTAAACCAGTTAATCTGGAAGTACCTGGTCAGCACCTTGTGAGGTAACATGCCTGATAGACTTTTGACATTCCCTAAAGGAATGTGACCTTGCCACAAACAATCAACTCTTTGTGTAACTTCTTTGCCCTCCCCCTTCTGCACATAAAAGTCTTTCTGTTCAGATAGCTCTTCAGAGCTCCTTTCTATTTGCTAGATTGGATACTGTCCAATTAGTGAATTATTGAATAAAGCAAATACAATCTAAAATTTATGATCTTTGAATTTTGTTTTTAACAGTGTTAAACTAGCTCACTCCCAAAACAAGGACATGAATTAGAAACCTGAAGTAGTATAAGTTTCCTTGAATAAACATATTCTAGTAACATGTGAAATTATTAATCTTATTTTCTTTTCATTCAAAAACAGTACTCATGTCTTGTTTCTCATTTTTGTTTTCATGTACCGATAATTTCAACATAATGTAGCTGTTGTTGTCACTGTAATTTTTTTTTATGTTCTTAGATAGAAATATAAAATATTCAGTTTGAACAATGGATGAAAGATTACATTAAAAATGACTTAACTGGTGGCTTCTTTATTCTACTATTGCATACTTAATCAAAAGGCTGTCTGACAAGATTTCTTCAGGTGATAATATTCTAGTGGTTTTGCCCTGTTGTTACAGCAAATTGTGAGGTTTTAGTTCCTTAAAAATAATACCTCTTATTTTATATTTAGACTAAAAATGAAATTATTTGCACAAGTTCTTAGTACCCTATGTATTTATGTAGTTCCTTAAACCTTTCCTTTCATTTCCTTATCTCCACCTTCCCATTCCAAAGAGCCTATCAGTAGGTGTCCCATTAAGCAAACATTAAGTGAAACCATCTTGATGTCATATGACTTTTCTCTTTTTTTCACTTTCCATATATTTATTTCTTTTTTGTTATAACTATTCTATTTTATTTTTTTCCAATTTTATTTTAATGATTGTTCAAGTACAGTTTTCTCCCCTTTAGTCCCAATCTAGTCCACCCCCCCCACCCAACTTCCCTCCCAATACCACCCTCCCCCTAGTTTTTATCCAAGTGTCTTAACTTTGTTCCTGTAAACCCTTCCCCTTTTCCCCTGAAATTCCCTTTTCTCTCTCCTCTGGTCACTTTCTGCCTGTCCTCTAATGCAGTGTCTTTGACTATACTTTGCTTGCTTCTTTGTTTTGTTGTTTAGGTTCCTGTTAAAGGTGAAATCATATGGTATTTATCTGTCACTGCCTGGCTTATTTCACTTAGCATAATGCTTTCCAATTGGATCCATGATGTTGCAAAGGGTAGGAGGTCCTTTTTTCTTTCTGCTGCAAAGAACTCCATTGTGTGAATGAACCATAGTTTTTTGATCCATTCATTTACTGATGGGCATCTAGGTTGCTTCCAGCACTTGACTATTGTAAATTGTACTGCTATGAACATTGGGGTGCGTAGGTTCTTTTGGATTGGTGTTTCAGGGTTCTTAGAATATAGTCTCAGCAGTGGAATTGCTGGGTCGAAAGGCAGATCCATTTTTAGTTTTCGGAGGAATGTCCATACTGTCTTCCATAGTGGTTGTACCAGTCTGCAGTCCCACCAACACAGCACTAGTGTCCCCTTCTCTCCAACACTTGCTGTTTGTTGTTTTGCTTATGATGGTCATTCTGACTGGTGTGAAGTGGTACCTCATTGTGGTTTTAATCTCCATCTCTCTGATAGCTAGTGATATTGAACATTGTTTCATGTGATTTTGGATCTTCTGTATGTCCTCCTTGGAGAAGTGTCTGTTCAAGTCCTTTGCCCATTTTTTAATTGGGTTTCTTGTCTTCTTAGAGTATAATCATGTAAGTTCTTTATATATTTTGCAGATTAAGCCCTTCTCTGAGGTATCATTGACAAATATGTTTTCCCATACACTTGATTCTCTTTTTATTTTGATAGTGTTTTCTTTAGCAGTGCAGAAGTTTTTTATTTTGATGAGGTCCCATTTGTTTATTCTTTCCTTTATGTCTCTTGCTCTAGGGGACATGTCTGTAAAAAAGTTTTTGCGTGATATATCTGAGATTTTCATACCTATGTTCTCCTCTAGTACTTTAATGGTGTCACGATTTATATTTAAGTCTTTTATCCATCTTGAATTTATTTTTGTATAAGGTGTAAATTGGTGTTCTAGTTTCATATTTTTGCATGTAGTTGTCCAGTTCTCCCAGCACCACTTGTTGAAGAGGCTATTTTTACTCTATTTTATGTCGCTGCCTCCTTTATCAAATATCAATTGACCGTAGAGACTTGGGTTTATTTCTGGGCTCTCTGTTCTGTTCCATTGGTCCATGTGCCTGTTTTTATGCCAGTACCAGGCTGTTTTGATTACCGTGGCCTTGTACTATAGTTTAGTGTCAGGTATTGTGATCCCTCCTACTTTACTCTTCTTTTTCAACATGGCAGTAGATATTTGGGGTCGTTTATGGTTCCATATAAATTTTTGAAGTGTTTATTCAATGTCTGTGAAATAAGCCATTGGTATTTTAATAGGTATCATGTTGAATGTGTAGATTGCTTTTCGTAGTATAGACATTTTAATGATATTAATTCTCCCAATCCATGAACATGGTATATGTTTCCATTTGTTTGTGTTTTCCTTGATTTCTTTCCTCAGTGGAATATAGTTTTCTGAATACAGGTCTTTTACCTCTTTGGTTAGGTTTATTCCTAGGTATTTTCTTTTTCTTTTTGCTATTTCAAATGGAATTTTTTCCTTGATTTCTGCTTCTGCTGTTTCATTTGTGGTGTACAGAAATGCCTTTGATTTCTGGATATTGACTTTGTATCCTACTGTTTTGCCAAATTCATTTATTAGGTTGAGCAGCTTTTTGGTAGAGTCTATAGGATTTTCTACACACACTATCATGTCATCTGCAAACAATGACAGTTTCGTTTCCTCCTGCCCAATTTGGATGCCTTTTATTTCTTTTTCTTGTCTGATATCTGTGGCTAAAACTTCCAATACTATATTGAATAAAAGTGGTGAAAGTGGACAGCCTTGTCTTGTTCCTGTTCCTCGTGGAAAAGATTTTAGTTTTTGCCCATTGAGTATGACACTGTCTGTAGGTCTGTCATATATGGCCTTTATTATGTTGAGAAATGTTCCCTCTATTCCCACTTTGCTGAGTGTTTTTATCATAAATGGATGTTGTACCTTATCAAATGCTTTTTCTGCATCTGTTGATATGATCATGTGATTTTTTGTCTTTGCTTTTGTTTATGTGATGTATTACATTTACTGATTTGCGAATATTGAACCATCCTTGTGTCCCTGGAATGAAACCCACTTGGTCATGGCGGATGATCTTTTTAATGTGTTGTTGGATGTGGTTTGCCAGTATTTTGTTGAGGATTTTAGCGTCAATGTTCATCAGAGATATTGGCCTGAAGTTTTCTTTCTTTGTTGTGTCTTTAACTAGTTTTGGAATTGGGATGATGTTGGCCTCATAAAAAGAGTTTGGGAGTCTTCTAACTTTTTGGATTTTTTGGAATAGTCTGTAAATGATAGGGGTTAGTTCTTCCTTAAATGCCTTGGAGAACTCTCCTGTGAAACCATCTGGTCCAGAGCTTTTGTGTGTTGGGAGTTTTTTAATTACTGCTTCAATTTCTTTTGCTGTTATTGGTTTGTTCAGGTTTTCTGCTTCTTTTTCATTGAGTTTAGGAAGATTATATTTTTCTAGAAATTTGTCCATTTCATCTAGGTTTTCAAATTCCTTGGCATACAGTCCATTGTAGTAATTTCTTACAATTCTTTGTATTTCTGTGGTGTCCGTTGTAATCTCTCTTCTTGCATTTCTGATTGTGTTTATTTGGGTCTTCTCTCTTTTTTTCTTGATGAGTCTGCTTAAAGGCTTGTCAATTTTGTATATCTTTTCAAAGAACCAGCTCCTGGATTCATTGATCCTTAAAATTGTGCTTTTAGTCTCTACGTCATTTAATTCTGCTCTGATCTTGGTTATTTCCTTCCTTCTACTTGCTCTGGGCTGTCTTTGTTGTTGTTCCTCTAGTTCTTGTAGACGTAGGGTTCGGTTGTTTGTTTGAAATGTTTCTATCTCTTTTAGGTATGCCTGTATCGCTATGAACTTCCCTCTCAATACTGCCTTTGCTGTGTCCCATAAGGTTTGGGTTGTTGTAAGTTCATTTTTATTTGTTTCCAGAAACCTTTTGATTTCTTCCCTAATTTCATCCTTGACCCATTCATTGTTTAGTAGCATGCTATTTAATCTCCATGATTTTGAGTGTTTTGGGTTTTTTCCTTGGGGTTGGTTTCTAGTTTCAGTCCCTTGTGATCTGAGAAAATGCTTGGTATGATTTCGATTTTCTTGACCTTGTTGAGACTTGTTTTGTGTCCTATCATGTGGTCTATCTTGGAAAATGTTCTGTGTACATTTGAAAAGAATGTGTATTTAGCTTCTTTGGGATAGAGGGCTCTAAATAGATCAGTCAAGTCCATTTCATTTAGGGTATTGTTCAATGCCACGATATCTTTGTTGATATTTTGTTTGGAAGATCTGTCCATTTTTGACAGTGGGGTGTTAAAATCCCCCACTATAATTGTGTTGCTGTCAATATCTTTCTTAAAGTCCTCTAGGATTTTCTTTATGTATTTGGGTGCACCTATGTTGGGTGCATATATATTTACAATATTGGTGTCTTCTTGGTGGATTCTTCCCTTGAGTATTATGAAGTGACCTTCTGGGTGTCTCTTTATGGCCCTTTTTTGGAAGTCTATTTTCTATGAAATGAGTATTGCTACCCCAGCTTTTTTTTTCCTGCCATTTGCTTGGAAATTTTGTTTCCAGCCCTTCACTTTCAGCCTGTGCAGGTCTTTTATCCTGAGGTGGGTCTCTTGTAGGCAGCATATCTGTGGGTCATGTTTTCTTATCCATTCAGCTATTCTATGTCTTTTGATTAGAGCTTTTAATCCATTTTTCATTTAAGGTTATTATTGATAGGTACTTATTCGTTGCCATTTATGTACATGTGTTCCTCTCTCCCTTTCTCTTTTCCTTCCTTTCCTTAAATTAGACCCTTTAGTATCTCTTGCAGAGCTGGTTTAGTGGAGGTATATTCTTTTAGACTTCTTTTGTCAGGGAAGCTTCTTATTTCACCTTCTATCTTGATTGAGAGCCTTGCTGGGTAAAGTAGCCTTGGGTGCAGGCCTCTGGTTCTCATTACTTGGAATATTTCATGCCATTCCCTTCTGGCTTGAAGTGTTTCCATTGAGAAATCAGCTGTTAGCCTTATTGGGGCTGCCTTGTATGTTACTTCCTTTTTCTCCCTTGCTGCCTTTAATATTCTCTCTTTGTCTTGAAATTTTGCCATTTTAATTATAATGTGTCTTGAGGTGGGCCTCTTTGGGTTCCTCTTGATTGGAACTCTTTGTGTTTCCTGGATTTGGGTGACTTTTTCTCTCATCAAATTGGGGGAGTTTTCCTTCATTAACTTTATCAAGTAGGTTTTCTATCCCTTGCTCATCTTCTTCTCCTTCTGGTATCCCTATTATACGGATATTATTACGTTTCATATTGTCTTGCATTTCTCTTAATCCCTCTTCATTTTTTCTGAGCCTCTTTTCCTTTTCTTGGTCTTTCTGGGTGTTTTTTTCTACTTTGTCCTCCAATTCGCTGATCCGATCTTCTGCTTCATCAATCCTGCTTTTCATTCCTTCTATTGTGTTCTTCAGTTGAGAAATTGTATTCTTCATTTCCTCTTGGCCTTTGTTGATAGTTTCTATTTCCTTTTTCATATGATATAGTTTGCAGTGAGCTCAATGTAGCTTCCCTGTAGTTTCTGGAAGATCATTGTGAGTTCGTTGAACTTCCTTATAATCATTGTTTTGAACTCAATATCTGATCGTTGAGTTGCCTCTATTTCATTTAGCATTCCTTCTGAGGCTTCCTCATTTTCCTTCATTTGCCGATTGTTTCTTTGTCCTCTCATTGTTCCTGAGACTCTTCTTGTTAACCTCTGTTTCTTAACTTGATCTGTTCTGGTTCCTTGTGTTTATGGTGTGAACTTCTGTGGTAGAATACCTGTGAGATTCAGTGGTATAGTCTTTTTGGGCATCCTGGTGTTCACAGCTTCTTCTCCCTACTCTTTTTTGTGATCAGTTGGAGGAGTAAGGCAAAATGGGTTAAGACAGCAAACCAGTATTCTATGATATTTACAGTAGCAGCCAGTAGAGAAGAGATGGGAGATCCTTTAGCTATATATAGTGTCAACCATGATCTTCCACCCCACTATCCACGTTTTGAAAAGTATGGAAAGAAGATAAGACTCTTAGTGGAGAGGAAAGTGTTGTTAGTTGGATCTAGAAAGCTTTGAGGCTGCAAGAGGTCAGATTCTGAGGTAAGATAGGAATAAAGAATAGTAAATAGGAGTAGTCTGTAAAAGAATAGAGATAACCCCTACATTAATAGTGTTTAGGAAATTGCAAAGTGAGCCAAGATATGTGAGGGGTGTTAAGTTGTATTTACAAGTGTATGGAATAAGTCTCATTTACAGTAATATTGAAGCAACAATCTTGTGACAGATTCTATGAGATCTAGACAACAAGAATACGGAGCATAGAATCTTGAGTGGTGTACCAATGGGACCCAAGTGAGGGACAGTAAATTATCCACACACTGTGAATGAGATAATAGGGGGAATCTATCAAACGATACAGTAACCAGCCAAGCAAAGAAGATTTTGCAGAAAGAAAAACAAATACTATTGAAATAAAAAATGTCAGAAAAGAGAGAAAAAGATAATATAAATTTGCAGGCAAAAACAAACAAACAACAACAAAAAAACAGAAGATGTATTGCAGGAGAGATGGATTTGGAGTGGAAGTAATAGCACTAAGATGGATGGAAGAGAATCATAAGGAATTGAGAGATATAAAAATAATGAGTTTAAAAAAATAAAAAGTTGCTTAATAAACAAAAACAAGATAAAA
>PVIA01019520.1:0-10397 GCA_004024845.1 Tonatia bakeri | reverse complement strand
AAAATAAAAATAAAATACCTAGTAATAAACCTAATCAAGGAGATAAAAGACCTGTATGCCAAAAACTACACAACACTGAAGAAAGAAATCAAGGAAAATACAAACAAATGGGAACATATACCGTGTACGTGGATTGGAAGAATCAACATCATCAAAATGCCCATACTTCTCAAAGCAATTTACAGATTCAATGCAATACCTATTAAAGTACCAGTGACTTATTTCACAGATATAGAACAAACACCTCAGAAATTTATATGGAACCATAAATGACCCTGAATAGCTGCTGCAATTTTGTGAAAGAAGAGCAAAGTAGGAGAAATTACAATACCTGACACCAAACTGTATTACAAGGCCACTGTAATCAAAATAGCCTGGTACTGGCATAAAAACAGGCACATGGACCAATAGAACAGGACAGAAAACCCAGAAAGAAACCCGATTCCCTATGGTCAATTAATATTTGCAAAGGGGGCAGCAACATAAAATGGAGTAAAAATAGCCTTTTCAATAAATGGTGCTGGGAGAACTGGACAACTATGTGCAAATAAATGAAACTCAAGCACCAACTTACACCATACACAAAAATAAACTCAAGGTGGATAAAAGACTGAAATATAAACCGTGACACCATTAAAGTCCTAGAGGAGAATATAGGCAGGAAAATCTCAGATATTTCACACAGCAACATTTTTAGTGGTATGTCCCCTAGAGCGAGGGACATAAAGGAAAGAATAAACAAAAGGGATCTCATCAAAATAAAAAGCTTTTACATGGCTAAAGAATACAGTATTAATATAAAAAGAGAACCAACTGTATGGGAAAACAAATTTGCCAATAATACCTCAAACAAGAGTTTAATCTCCAATATATATAAAGAACTTACATGACTCCACTTTAAGAAGACAAGCAACCCAATTAAAAAATGAGCAAAGGACTTGAACAGACACTTCTCCAAGGAGGACATACAGAAGATCCAGAGACACATGAAAAGATGCTCAATATCGCTAGCTATCAGAGAGATGCAAGTTAAAACCACAATGAGATACCACTTCACACCAGTCAGAATGGCCATCACAAACAAATAAAAACAAACAAAAAATGCTGGTGAAGTTTTGGAGAAAAGGGAACCCTAGTGGACTGTTGGTGGGACTGTAGACTGGTACAACCACTTTGGAAACAGTATGGAATTTCCTCATAAAACTAAAAATGGATCTGCCTTTTGACCCAGCAATTCCACTGCTAGGATTATATCCTAAGAACCCTGAGACACCAATCCAAAAGAACCTATGCACTCCAATGTTCATAGCAGCTCAATTTACAATAGACAAGTCTTGGAAGCAATCTAAGTGCCCATCAGTAAATGGATGCATCCAAAAACTATGGTACATTGACACAATAGAATTCTATGCAGCAGAAAGAAAGAAGGAGCTCCTACCCTTTGCAATAGCATAGATAGAACTGGAAAGCATTATGCTAAGTGAAATAAGCCAGGCAGTGAAAGACAAACACCATATGATCTCACCTTTAACAGGAACCTAAACAATAAAACAAACAAACAAGCAAAATATGACCAAAGACACTGAAATAGAGAACAGGCTGACAATGACCAGGTGGGAGAGAGGAGGGAATGTCAGGGGGGAAAGAGGAAGGGTTTACAGGAACAAGTATAATGGACACATGGACAAAAACTAAGGGTGGGTAAAAATGGGAGGGAGGTGGGGAGGATGGGGGAAGTTGGCTTGGATGGGAGTAAAAGACAGAAAACTGTACTTGAACAACAATTAAAATAAAAGTAATGATAATAAAAAATAAAATAAAAAGGAGATGTTTTTTTATTAAAAAATTGTGCTAATATTTTTTCTAGTAAAATGATAAATATGCAATTTAGGGCATTATAAATCTTTATATATTTCTTTACTTCTTTCTTCCAGTCATTTGTTATTATAACATTTATAGCCTTAGATATTGCCATCTTATTTATAACAACATTGAGTAACATTACTCATTTATCTATTTTAGAAAAGCAATTTGGAGGAGGGGAATCTACAGTGATGGCAATTTGTCATTAACAACAGTACTAATTGAATAGACTCATCTGCATATTATTGCACCATCTTGTGTATTTTTTCTGTCTAAGACTAAATATCTTCTAAACTATAATAATCCACCAGATTAAAAAGTCAGCTGCTTATGAAAGTGAGAATATAGTGTTTTACATGTTACACTTTAAAGACTTCATCAACGCTATAATAACTTTGTTGGATAAACAATGATTCTTGAGATTAATAAGAATTTCCAAGCATGAACAATATATACCCTGAGGAGAATATTATCTAATAATAAACTGATAAATTATGTTGGACCAATAACCTGCATAGTAAAATATGTGTAATGCAGACAGGAAATTAAATATTAAAATATGTAAATAGTACACAGTATGGTATGCTGGGTTTTCCCTTCTTCATTGGGCTAAATTTAAGCTTCAAATCCTAGCTTCAAAATAATAGATGTCCCAATGTGTGTTCTATCATTCATTCAAGAAAGAGAATAGAGGGCACTCATATATGTCTCATACCCAGGTTCACAATGGGCAGAAAATAGAATGTTCTTTGATGAGTTTTATTTAGAATAGACACTTGGAAAAGAATGGAAGGAAGTAGCCATTAGATTTTTTTTCCCTAGACTTCCAAAAACCTTCATTTGGGGCTTTTTTTTATTTCAAGTAGATAACTGCCTTTGAAAATTGAAATAAAATACTTTTGGTCCCAAAGTCTATGATAATATAGAGCTCATAAAAATGAGCTCAATGGAAATACTCTCGAGACTATATTAATCAGAATTTTCATATAAGACATATATAATATAGAACTCGATGGAAATACTGTCAAGACTATATTAATAAGAATTTTCATATAAGACCTGTATTCTGCACTCAAGCCTTGGGTGAAAATTTATGTAAAAAGTTATCTCACCACCTATTCCTACTAGATCATTCAGGAAAACTGTAACAGAGCCAAACAGGTGGGCAGCAGCACCTATAAGACACTATTTTCTTCTTTAGGACATTTATTTTTGGGAGGAGAGAAGCTGAAAAGTATTCCCAGGTCTGCACAGGGAGTTACACAAGTACAGAGAAGAGCACAAGGAATGGAGGGGGGCACCAAAAACCTCCCAAAAGTTTGGGTTGTGAAAGAGTGATAAATGTCAGCCAGGTGGACAACAGGTAACACATTCCAAGCAGAAGGAATAACATAAGGAAGAACTTGGAGAGATTAGGCTTATGTGCCAAAATATAAATAGGAGATACAAAATATTTAGAAACAAGACTGTAGGAGAAATTGAGTCCAAATTACCCATGTCTGTATGTGCCCTTCTAGGAATTTCAGAATTTAGTCTGAAGGGAATAAAGAACAGCTTGAAGAAAAAATTAGTAATATTGGGAAACATTAATTGACAAGTAATTGGTATCCTGAATATATAAAGAACTCTTACAAATCAATAAAAAGACAATCCAGCTGAAGAATAGGCAAAAAATTATGGACATGCAGTTTCCAGAAAACAAAGCTTGAAAGAGCACAAGAATATTAAAAATGCAGGCAGAAGTAAAGCCTGCTTGAGTGTGGTTGGTACAGTAATAATATGGATATAATAATTTATAGTTTTAACCTGAACATTTCACCTAAAATGTCATACGGTGTGCTTAAATGTGATATTTTTATATTACAGACTTACAAGCTTATGATTTTGTAATACAAAGGGTTATTATTTGTGCCAGACCCTGTATATTTAATTTTGGTAGTAATCAGTAAAATAGTATTAACACACAACAAGGTACCATTTTTAACCTATCAGATATAAAAATCTGGCAGTACCCAGTGTGATGAAAATGTGGATCAGCCAGCATCATCACATGCTATTAGAGAGTAAACAGGTACAATCACTCTAGAGAAAAATCTGGCAATATTCAATAAAAGTTTTAAGATACTAATTCCCTTTGATTCAACAATTCTCCTTGTAATATACATTAGAAAAAACTTTTACATGCATATATAAATATATGTGTGTAAGAATCTTTATAATAGTAGTATTTATATTTGAAAAAAATTACGGGACTTCCAGCCAAGGTGGAGGTATAGGTAGATACACTTTGCCTCTTTGCACAACCAAAAGAAGTACAACAAATTTAAAAACAAAAAACAACCACAATTGCCAGAAAACTCAAACTGTATGGAAGTCCAGCAACCAAGTACTTAAAGAAGAAACATTCATCCAGACTGGTAGGAGGGGCAGAGATGGGCAGCTGGGGTGGAGAGGACTCGCAGCAAGTGTGGTGGCTGGTAGAGCAGGCGTTCCCACAGTTGCATGCCCATAAACCAGGAGGAACAACTGGAAAGCGAGATAGAGCATGCAACCCAGTGTTCCAGAGCAGGGAAATAAAGCTTCAAAACCTCTAACTGAAAAAACCTGTGGGGGCTGAGGTGGCAGAGAAACTCCCAGCCTCATAGGTGAGTTAGTTGTAGAGACCCACAGGGTCCTAGAATGGACACAAAACCACCCACCCAGGAATCAGCACCAGAGGAGCCCAGTTTGCTGGTTGGTAGCAGAGGAAGTGACTGAAAGCCAGTGAGAGCTGAGCAAGAGGTATTGTTCCCTCTTGGACACATCCCCCACATACAGCATGACAACACAGTGACTGGGTTGCCCCACCCTGGTGAATACCTAAGGTTTCTCCCATTACTGTGTAACAGGTGAGCCAAGACAAAAAGAATATGGCCCAAATGAAGAAACACATCAAACCTCCAGAAAAAATACAGCTAAGTGATGAAGAGATAGTCAACCTATCAGATGCAGAGTTCAAAACACTGATAATCTGGAGCTTACAGAAATGGTTGGATATGGTTGCAAAATGAAGAAAAAAGTGAAGGTTATGAGAAGTGAAATAAAGGAAAATGTACAAGGAACCAATAGTGACGGGAAGTGCGCCGGGACTCAAATCAACAGTTTGGAGCAATGAAGAAATAAACATTCAACCAGAACAGAATGAAGAAACAAAAATTCAGAAAAAATTAGGAGAGGCTTAGAAATCTCCAGGCCAACTTTAAACGTTCCAAAATCTGAGTCATAGGGGTGTCAGAAGGAGAAGAGGAAGAGCAAGAAATGGAAAACTTATTTGAAAACATAGTGAACTTCCATAATCTGTCAAAGGAAATAGACTTTTAGGAAGCTCAGAGAGTCCCAAAAAAGTTGGACCAGGGAAGCACACACCAAGACACATCATAATTACATTACTCAAGATTAAAGATAAGAAGAGAATCTTAAAATCAGTAAGAGAAAAGGAGACAGTTACCTACAAAGGAGTTCCCATAAGACTGTCAGCTGATTTCTCAAAAGAAACCTTGCAGGCAAGAAGGTGCTGGAAAGAAGTATTCCAAGTCATGAAAGGCAAAGATTTACATCCAAGATTACTCTATCCAGCAGAGCAATCATTTAGAATGGAAGGGTAGATAAAGTGCTTCCCAGATAAGGTCAAATAAAAGCAGTTCATCATCACCAAGACTTTATTATATGAAATGTTAAAGGGACTTATCTAAGAAAAGAAGAAAATCAAAAATACGAACAGAAAAATGACAACAAACTCAAAACTACCAACAACCAAACCTAAAAGAACAAAAACAAAAACAAAAACAAACTAAGCAAACATGGAGGGTTATCAGCAAGGGGAGGGGGGCGGGACAGAGTGGGGGAGGTACAGGGAATAAGAACCATAAATAGTAGGTACAAGATAGGGGGAGGTTCAGAATAGTATGGGAAATGGAGAAGCAAAACAACTTATATGTAGGACCCATGGACATGAACTAAGTGTGGGAAGGGAATTATGGTGGGAGGGTTGTACAGGGTGGAGGGGAATAAATGTGAGAAACAATGCGACAACTACAATAGCATAAGCAATAGAATATGTTAAAAAATGAAAATAAATAAAAATAAAATTAATAAATAAATATCAACATGAAATAATCCCAAAATGTGTGGTATATTTATAGAATGAAACATTAAATTAAATGGAAATGAACAGGAGCCACACATATCAAGGATTCATCTCCTACATATAATATTGAGCAAAGCAAAGAAAAAGCAAATTTCTGAACAATATAAACTTTATCATGCCTTTCATATAAAGTTTTGAAACATTCAACATAATAGTCCATATTGCTTGGAGACACCATAGCAAAATGTGAAGAAAGAGCTGGGAAATGCAAATGATCATCATCACACTTGGAAGAAGGGTGTTTGTTTGACCAGGCAGGGGACACAGCCCCATAGTTTCTGCTCATACGGTAATATTTTCCTTCTAAAGCAGGGCTGTAGGGATATGAGAGCTCATTATCATATTCTTTGTACATTTTACATGTCTAAAACACCTCAAAGTGAAATTTTTTAAGTAATAAAGAAAACTTAAAAGTAGTAGGAACATGGAGCAAAGAAAGCAAGAAAAGGGGAGAGGCAGGAGGTGGTGAAACCAATTTTCATTTGCAGAAATTTCTGCCATTAAAGAAATGACACTGAAACCCAACACTTTCTAATAAAGATTGGACAAAAGAGTGACTTTATCTGGACTCTAATCTGAAAATTAACTCTGCAAGAATTCTATTTCCAAAAAAATTCACAAATGGATAAATTTGGGCAAAAGGAACACAAAACTGAAAATTGGAGAACACAGACAACTCCATTCTAATTCAAAAGTAATAGTTCCCTGGGGGAAGAAAAAAAGCTCAAATAACCTTTCAACCCCTTACTCCATATTTATTATGTGGTAGTGATAATGCAAAGGATGTTGTGAGGATTAATAAATTTATTTCTCAAGCTTTATAGATAAAAAATGTGCTCCATAACTATTTTATTTTAAGAACTATGAAATGCTTTGTTTATTGCAGTGTCCAATTCAGTCACTCGTTAAACCTTATCTCCCAATTCTGGGTTTTGAGATCAGTGTGGGATCTTTTAAATGGTTGCTAGTAACCTTTGAGAATTATGTATTTTAAGTACTGGTTCACAATTAATATGTGACCAGATACATGTCATATAGGAGAAAGTAAAAAATATAGTCCCTAAGGTGTTAATGACACAAATTGTATTTGGAGTTTCAATTTGCTGCAATAATTCTGAACACTTTAGGAAAAGTGACTTTGGCCTTAGCACCCAATGTCTGCCAATACATCCTGATTTGCAGGGGCTATTAGGAATAAGCTAGGGTTTTGGCTGGAAGACAGCAAATCAAATCATGAAAATTAAACAGAAATATATAGACTATGCTCTTCATAAAGATAGCTAAGAAAGTTTTCTTTGAATAGTTTTCCTAGAAGCAGGTAATGATTTATACCACTTTATCCTCCCTCCCTGCCTAGCTTCCTTTCAGAAAAGAAGTGACTAATGGGAATAAGGCTGGCCCACTTTCAAGGTTACTCATAGCCTAGAAACAAAGTCATGAGTGCTCTCTAAGGCTCACATCTCTCCTAACCTTAGCTTTGTTATTTTCCTACTTGAACCAACAAGTCTGGCCATTTTGTGATGACTTCAGATTCATTCATCCTACAATTATGTATCAGAGATATACTTTTCATATTTTTTTAAATAGCTGTATTAGAACCAGTAATTGGGTTAGCAACTGAATATCTTAAGAATTTAGTGTATATTTTCTCATTTAATCCTCATAACAATCCCTATGAACTACTACTGTCCACATTTTATAGATGAGGAAACTGGGACCAAGAGAAATAGAATGAGTGCCCAGAATCTCATTCCCAGTAACTAGCAGGGATCTATTGTTGAATCTATTCTGTAACCACAATGCTATAATCAAACTGACACATGCAAAATGTTTCCTGTGGCAAGTTCTGTGAAGAAAAGTTTGTGAATTTAAGAGCATCTAAAATACAGAATTTAATCCAGCCATGGAGTAAGAGAAACTTAATTGAAATTAGAAGGATCAGTGTAAGTTTATTAGAGATAGACAGGCATTCCAAGGAGCAAGAACAGAAAATGCCAAGTCCCTGTGGCAAGAAGAAACATTTTAAGGCAGACAGGATGGAATAAGATCATTAGGGATAGGACTGAGACCTTGAGGAATGATTAGAGAGATCAGAGAGATCAGAAGCCCCAGACAACACAGAGCCCACATGTTAAGGATTGTGTTTATCGTAAGAATGATGGATGGGGAGAAGGAAAATGGCACTGGAGTAGGAGAGAGCAGATTTGGCTTCCCCCTGCACATGGGAGAAAATCCTGGCCGATCTACAGAGTAGAGGAGCAAGCAACCAACATAGCTCAGCATATGTGAAAATAGGGGACCAAGGATTGTGGTGGAACCCAAAAACCAGTTGGTGAGAGGAGTGCTGCAACATGGTAGGGTCCCAGAGACCTGTCCCGGGTCGGGGGGCGCTGCAGCCCCAGCCCCAGCGCCTGCTGCTGGGTTTGCCACAGAGTCCTTGAGAGAGAGCCAGGACAACTGCTCCCTCCCCAGCCAAACAGGGAATGAGTAGCACCAGGAGGAACCCAGTTGCTAGCAAACACGCAAGGGCTGTGAGCACCCTCAGAGTCTGTGGACACCGGGAGGGGAGGTTGGGTCACGAAATGCGCCCTGACCCCCATGGTTACCAGTCTGGCTGGAAAGTTGGGCTGTGGGAGAATCCAGGCCACTGTATACAGGCCCTGACCCCCAAGGTCACCTGTCTGGCTGGAGAGTTGTACTGCAGGAGAAGCCAGGCCATGGTATGGAGCAGCAGGCTTGAATAGGAGGAATTTCGCAAGAGGAAGGAGTGAGAAGGCAGACACTCTTTGGGAAATTCTCCTACAGCAATCCCCAGACTCCCTGACACCCAGCCAGGCAGCGATCCTGAGTTTTCACAGAAGGTTGTGCTTTTGTGGAGTACCCTGTGCACCCATAGCACTGGGAAGGGTGAGGCAGTCAGTCTAGCCGAGGGCGAGTGCGTGTGCTTGCTCATGGGAGTGCATCGCTGCACCCCAGTCCACAGCAGTAACCCTGCGGAAAGACCTGATTCCCACACCCAGGACACAGGACCCAGGAGCCACATAGCTCCCCAAACAGTGTGCGCTGCTGACCAAGTGCAGATCCGGAAGAAAGAAAAGCCATACCAATCACCCCGCAGCCTGCTGCAGCCAGCAAGAGCAGAAAACCCTGTTTGGCCACTTTGAAACTAAGAGACTTTTTAATTTTATTCTACTTTTTTTAACAATTCTTAATTTTTTTTAAATTTTTATTACTTTTATTCTCCTTTAATTTCTTTTTCCTCTCTTTCCTGCTTTCTTGTTTTATTCCTTCCTCCTTTCTTTCTGCCAGTTTTATCTCTTCTTCCTTCCTTCATCTGCCTTTTTTATTTTTTTTAAATACCTACAAGTGAGACAAAAACCTGGATCTGTGAAAAGACCAGAGTTGAACCCAAAGAAGGGGCATCACAACAGCTGCGACAGTGAGACAAATTTCACTCTGCTATTACAGAGACCTACAAGTTATTGCATATTTGTATTATTATTATTTTTCCATTATTCTTACATCTTTTTTAATAGTATTTCTGTATTCCTCTTTTTTCTGTATAGTGTGCTTTGCTTGGCTGCTTATATTGTATCACCTGACATGTTTCCCCTGATATTTCTTTCATAGTGTATTGCTAATTTACTGTCCTTTACCTCACCTGTGTCCCATTAGCACACTACTCAAGGTTCTATACTACCTATTCTTGTTATCTAGATCTCATAGATTCTGTAGTATGATTGTTCCTCTAATATTATTACAAATAATTGCTGTTCCATGTGATTGTAATACATCACAACACCCCTCCAAGATCTTAGCCCACTTCACAGTTTCATGAACTATATTACTGTAGTGAGTAACTCTATTCTCTCACACACTACACCTATTTACTATCCTTTACTCTCACCTTACCTCAGAATCTGACCTCCCACAACCTTGCTGCTTTCTAGATCCAACTCACAATCCTTCCTTCCACAATAAGAGTCTTCTTTCCATCCTTTCCAAAAATCAGCTAGCTGGGTGGAAGATCACAATTCACACTATACGTAGACAAAGGATCTACTATCTCTTCTCTTCTGGTAGCTACTGTCAATATCATATAAAACTCTCTTGCTGTCTTAAACCATTTTGCCTCCCCCCTCCAACTGATCACACAAAAGTGTAGGTGGAAGTGGTAAACACCAGGATACCCACTGGAAGAGGAAACCCAACAACAAAGGAACCACCAACAGATAACAACAGAAGAAGGTGAAGGAGGAAGTGGAAACCACACAAACCTCAATCCAGGACCTATCTGGAAATACAACTAAATAGTGGAGAAACTATCCAGTAAAAACAAACAAACAAA
>PVIA01019519.1:0-10397 GCA_004024845.1 Tonatia bakeri | reverse complement strand
GCTGATGTGGACACCGGCCCGCAGTGTCCATGGTGTTATGGATGAGACAAGATATATTCACAACAGACTACTAAAGTCCTGTGGAGGAAAAGGGACAGCACAGCTAATCTCTCAAGGGGAGAGCGCCTTGGAGCAGCCTGGCCATTCTTTCTAGGGGAGACTGCCCCAACCCTTGCCTTGACAGGTTTTTATTGGGTTTTAATTTGCATAGGAATACAGGTAAAGCTCATTAACCATTGTCAGGCAGTAAGGATCAAACAATAGATAGCATACAAAGAACTATGAGGGCCTATTCTGAGTCAGGGTCTGTTAGCTAAAGGGCTACAAAACTTTGGGAAACAAACTCATTTCCTGCTCAGACCCTTATCATTTAATTGAGAGCATTCTTAGCAAAGCAGGTTTCACAGGATTTTATGTATTCTTTCTTAGACCTGATCACCCGGGGAACCTGCCCTTTCTGGCACAGGGCTGTACCACCCTCTGTCATTGTTTCAGGCTTAAGTCAGGCAGGGGAAGTAAGGCAGCCAAGAGATTAGGAGGCTTCTTGCAGACAGAATGAGGACTCAGGCTATGTCAAAGCTGAGAAGCGAGGGTCCACCACCCCCTTTTGCTATAGCCCCCCAAGTCCTTCCCTAGGGCCACCATGTGATTGTGCCTATGTTAGGTTGTCCCCCCACTTGAGGAATCTTACCCTTCATTGACTAACTGATCAAGCACTGGGGGCCTGTTATGGATGAAGTAAAAGGAGCAGAAGCAGCACACTGGCCAGGGAGATAAGCTTTGTCTCCTTAGTGGCTTATGGTCTGAAGGTTGCTCACTCAGCCTTAGCCGTGGGGAGGCAAGCCTGCCAGGGAGATAAGCTTTGTCTCCTTAGTGGCTTATGGTCTGAAGGTTGCTCAGCCTTAGCCATGGGGTAGGGGGTGGCGTTACGGCTCCTGAAACCAGGCAGGGTAGTTTCCAATAAACAGCAATCACTCATTCTCCCTGGGGGGTGTTTTACTTGAACTACTGAACACTCGGCTCATTAAGTCAAGAGCTTCATGAAGATCTGCAAGGCAAAAAGACCCATTGGACACCACATGATGATGAGCAAACAAATGACAACTTGGCCTCCTCAGACAAACCCCTTTCTCCTAACTCAGGTCTTTCCATCTCTCTACTGAAAGTTGTCAAATTCACAAGCAGTTGCCCTTTTAGGCTGTCATCTGAGGCTGACGGCTTCAGAAAAGCTGCTGTAAAAATGTGACAAGTAACACAGGGGTTAAAACTCACCAACCATCATGGAATGATATGCTAAAATTGACATTAAAACATCACATCCACACAATGGATGATTAAAATCACAATTATGGGGGACACTGAAGAAACAGTGAGACAGAATTTTCTGCTCAGCTGCTGATCAGTCAGCTGAGAAAAATCATTTCAACTAAGTCACCAAAGTTCAGGAGGTGGTGGAGAAATCTTCTGGGCTGAAAGTCCCTGTAGCAGACATCCACTATTTTTTCTGTTAACCATTCTCTTGGTAAAGGCATTAATTTTCTTTGGGAACCATCTTTCTCTTAATTTCAAGTTTCTCCATCTTGTAACCTCAAGAGGGGCATATGATTCAGGACATACTCATCAAACTGTTGAATTCACTGAGACACATTGTTTGCTATAAAGATGGGCATACAAGTCAAGTGAGATCAATAAGAATTAGTAAGATTTAGGTAGATTTGGGCACACTTACCAGCAGAGACTACAATTCTTAAACACAAACTCTCCTTTTTATGTAATGAATAATTTTGCCTTTACAGATGATAAAACATGTTCTTTTGGAAGATATTTGATAGTGTCCAAAGTAAAATACCATAGAACAAAGCCAAAAAGAGTTAATAAGACTTAACCTTGAGTCTTTTGTTTTAGAATAGTAGAAAGGGATTCTTCATTCCAGTAGGGTCACTGAGTGGATGGGATGTTACCCTAGCCCCATTGGCAAACATCCTGCCACCTCGAGGAGAGCCCAAAGTTTAGGAGAACATGAAGAAGCCCTAATGACAACTTTTGAATATGTAGACTTGGAGTAGTCAGTTGAACAAAGCACCCTTTCTACTTAAACTTATTTCACAGGGCTTTCTATACAATTTAGGTTATTTTTCCAAGAGACATTTGTATGTGCTTACTCTAGCTAGTAGATGGAAAATCTCTGTTCCTTGATAAAAAGAAATTCAGTCTTTAAAATCTGTGGAATAGGAGCATCCCCAATGACCTGAACCTTCTCCTTAGGCACCAGCCAACTCTTCTGGTCCTGAGTGGCATTCAGAGCCACAAGGAAGCAGATGAGCACACCCAGGTGCCAGTCACGACAGTGGTTCATTCTGAAGAAGAAAAGTCTAGTCACACTGAGACATAAGGACTAACTCAGCAAAGCCATCTGTGATTATTTTTTTCCAATTTTCAGACAGCACAAAACAGTCCATTATTCTGCAAATCATTCCTTACTATATTCTGTCTTTCCAATTTAATTTCATGTCCTGTCCTTTTCATTGCCAAATGCCATGTTGAAGAGCAGTAAATGATACCATCACTGTCCATCAAGGTGTCCAGATTTGGGGGAAATCTTTAAAAGCATAAAAGAAAATTAGAGATGTGTGAGAAAAAAATGTATTGTTCTATAGCTGTTAATTAGCGGTCTGACTGAAAGGAAGATATTCTACGTAAATATGGATTTTTTTAAAGAATTGATTTCAACCAGAAAGATGAGAGTCACAATAAAAAATTAAAACATCCATTCTGATGGACTAGAGAGCTATCAATTACAAGCCTCTATCTTCCTATGACATAAAGTCTGTGCTCCTAGAAAAATAAAAGTATATCTGAAAGTTTCCTATTTTTTTCATTTATCTTGTTTTAGGATTAGATCATCATATAATTAGAGGTAAGATCATTAGGATCACTGAAGAAGCAGCAAAACAATAAAGTGTAAATTCTAGAGGTAGATTAACTGATCTTGGTTCAGCCAATTACCAACTATGTAGACAGAGAAGTGCCTTTCTGCGACTTAGTTTTTTTTTCATTTATAAAATGGGAAGCCTTACCAGCCACACCGGTCTACAGGGGACTAAAATAAATAAAGCACAGAATATACCAAGGGCTCAATAAAATTTTCTCATTATTACTCTTAGTATTGTTAATCAGCTCAAACCCCTCAGTAGTCGGTATCCCAGGCAGGAAGCTGGTCTCCCGAGGTGGTTTCCAAGTCTTAACCCAGAATTAACTGGAAAAGTTGCAGATGCACATGCAGAATCCAGGCTTCTGGATTCAAAGATCTGTGCATGTCCCACCTTCAAATGTTTTTATTTCTTAAAAAGAAAAGTTTATTAAAATATTGTGAGAAATAAAAATGTAGGTATCATTTAAATCTAAAGGATCATCAGAGAATAAAAATATTTAAATCTGCAATTAATGTAATAAAAATTCCACACCATGCACCAAAGAGGTGATCAATTATGAATTCCCCAGAATATTTGGAGAAACTTCCAGAGGCTTACTGATAATAAAAGCTTGTTTGTTAAACATATGGAGGCAACTTTTCTTGGAACAAATAAATTCCAAAAAGGGTTACAAAACAGAAGACAGGCAAAAATCTTAATTAAGCCAAGTTTTCAGATCTTCCACATGTGACTTTCTTATGTAATTCGATTTCTTGTCTTGTTAGGAACTCTCCACCTAGGACTACCTTCTTCATAAAAGCTTTATTTGTACATTTTAAACTTTTTGCCTTCCTTATGCCTCTCACCCATTCTTCACACCACACCTATAAACAAGTGTCCTATTTTCTCTGGACTCTGTTGGGTGATAACAATTTAAGCTGATCCACTGTTCTGTGTTAATTATGTAACAGACAATGAGCTAATGGCTCAGCATGCCACCCTCTAGGGGCATATCTACATTGTACGTAAGTCATAGAGAAGTTCAAGGTCTTAACCCAAAACAAGGCTAACGACAGAAACTTCAGATCAATGTTAAGAGGAGGATGAAGACAGTAGCTGGTGGCAAAGCTCTCTAACAGTAAAAATCTCTCATCTGGATAAAGTGAACAGCTAGCTGCTTGCTCCAGCATCTCATAGTTTGCCTGGAAGCTGGGCAAAAGAGTTGTATGTTTAAGTTAACCCAGAACTTTGTATAGGCCTGGCTGGTGTGGCTCAGTTGGCTGGAGCATTGTCATGTAAACCGAAAGTTCTCAGGTTTGATTTCCCATCGGGGCACATATCTAGGTTGTGGGTTCGATCTCCTATCAGGGCTTGTGAGAGAGGCAGCCAATCCATGTTTGTCTCTCTCTCTTTCTGCCCATCTTTTCTTCCCCTAGGACAATAAGCATGTCCTAGGGTGAGGGTAACATTTTTTTAAAATTTGAGTAGTCGTTGTTATACCCACATTCTGAGTTCAACTTGAGCCTAGGCTTCTATTTATAAAAATATTCTTACTCTTTGCGAAAATGACACCAAGCTCAGCTGTTTGGCTATGAGTATGAATAATATTTTTTACTTTTTTCCAAAAGTATTTGCTTTAAAACATCTCAGATTGGTTTAAAAGTGTTCAAAAGCAACATTTCCCCTCCAACACTGTCACTGGGATTCCAATATATGAACATGTGCCAGAAACTGGCCAGCAGGAGACCAGATGTGTATAGATGTCTAGCCCATCACACTTACACAGAATTGATGAAAGCTTATTGAAAAGAAAAATAATTTAATTTGCCTACTTTTCACTTATTTGCAAATGTAGAAAATAAAATCCTTAGTTGGCCAAAGGCATCCACAGCTCAAACTGAACAAAGACGTTTAGTATAAACTTTCAAGCTAGCACATGATGGTATTTTTAAATTTAATTTTATTTTTATTATGTTTTATTGTTTATGCTATTATAGTTATCCCAATTGTTTTCCCTTTGCCCCCTGCACCCAACCCACCCTCCACTTCTATAGTCAATAATTTTAATTTTAGTAATTTTCCAGTGAAGAGTAAACAAAAATATAAAAATGAAACAAACCAAAAACTTTGTTCTGCATAAAACAAATAGAAAACACCCTCTTCTGCACTGGGAAAAAATGAGAAAATAAAGTCCCACCCACTTAAGAGATGGTGGAAGAACCACAGCGGCCTTTAGTTTGGCAGATGAATAATGGGACATTGTGGCCATCTTCCTTCCAGGTCCTTCCTTCCTCCACTCCTTCTGTTTCCGGCTCTTTTGGTTCTCCCCAAACTTTCTCCATGGGGTTCCTCAGGCCTCAGCGCTTGGTCCTTATCCCCCACTCTACCCTCCTCTTAGGGAACTCATCCATTCCCACGGCTTTAAACATCTTTATATTGAAATAATTCCTTTCATGAGCAGAGTAATAAAATAAAACTTGTACAGAGTAATAAAATAAAATGGTTTTCCCCTTTCACACCACTGGGATCTTTCATACACAAAACAACTGTCTGCCCTGCCAACATGGGGACAGTGCTGTCTTGAGAAGTTACCAATGAATCTGGAAAATGTTTCCATGCCCATGAGAGGGACAGTGCAGTAAGATGAACTGATGCAGTGTAGCTCAAGGGTGAACTCACCATGGAACACTGGCTGTGCATCCCTTGCCAAGGGAGTGCCTTTAGGGTGTTGAATCAGAGGATCTATTTTATCCCCTAATTTCACCAGTAAGGAAAATAGCCCTGAGACAATCTCTACTCTGCAAAACAAAAGGGTAATAAAAATTAATTGAATTTAGTGAAATATGTAAGAAATATCCCTTCAAAACACTCAGACTTGGTCGATTATATTTGTTGGAGATGGTTGAAATCCCAAGTCTATTTAATGGAAATGTTTGTGTCCAAAAGAAGATTCTCTTCTCTCTCAGTGGTAATGGAATACTTTTTGTTTCTGATAAAATATATTTTCCCTGCATGCCTATTAGGATCTCATAAATATTTATGATCAATTCCCTTGGTTTTTAAACAACACGGTCAAGTTTATTTCAGATATCTAGAATTTATACGGGTTGCTATAAAAATATTTGGTCAGAGAAGTTTTGCATCATGCTTCTAGTGATCAAATCATGAAACTTAATTCTAAAAATTGTAGGAAAAGAAAATTATAATTGATATATCCCACTCAATTTTGCTTCTGCCTAAAGAGAGAAGAATTCACTCCAATGAAGGGGTGCTCCAGATGGTCTTAGTCCTGTCCTTGGTGATCCCTGGGCCTTCAGATTGGGAAAGACAGGGTGAATTCCAGGGTTGGCCAAACATATGGCACAAATCCACTCCAAAGATGACCTGGAACTAGCTCAGTGAGGGCCATGGACTCTTGTCATGTGAGATCATCTTACCAGCCGGTTCGGCTTCATCGGCCAGAACCAGATGGGACTCCCTTGGGTTTGATCTGGATTAGAACCTCCAGAGTTGGCTCCGCACTTAACCACCTATGTAAATAAAACAGTTTCAGCTGTTCCAAATTCTTGATGTCAGTTCATGTTGTGGGCACTTGTATGGCAAGCACCTTCTGGCTCTTACTTGTTTGGAATCTCCAGCATTTAAAGCATATACAGTGTTACTCAACTGAGGAAGCACAGATTCATCCACAGTGACACAATTGCCTAATTATCCTCTACACACCTGTGAATGCCTGTGCACATGTGTTCTCAGCTTCTGTTTCATTTGCTCCTCTCTCAAGATCCCTTCTCTTAAGATCACTTCTCTTTCTTCCTGGGTCTCAGGTAGCATTGACCCCTGGGAGCTGCATCACTATTCCCTGCTTGGACTGGCTTCTGATAGGGTCTGGCCTGAAAGGGAGGGAGGTATTAATGCAGGAGTGGGTGTGGGTGGGTACCCTTCCCCCATCCCTGTTTTAACACCATCGTGCGAGTTAGGGCTGGAGTAAAGTTTGAGTCTAAGAGGATAAAATCTGACAGAGAGGAATTTAAGTTTTTGTGCAAGTACATGATTGGGGGGAGGGACATAACTCAGCAAGGACACAGCTGAAAACACTTAAATTTAATTTAAAGGTAACTGTAGGCTTTGTTTAAATCTGAAGTATGATTTGGTCTCTGAAAAACATAACGTGATCTTCATTTGTGTTAATAAAAGTATTATTTCTAAAATGAAGAAGATAAAAACCCTATTCTACTGTGTTAGACTATGGTTGTTAGACTGTAATATAACAACCCCTGGAGTGGTGCAAAGACGTGAAAAAGAACAAGCACCTGGATAGGTTAGAGGAAATCCATTTCCAGGTCATCACCATCCATGTTTATTCATCTCTAAACCTGTTCCCTTTGAGAAGGGGACATTGGTCAAGGTTTTTCTCCATCACCTCCACTCCCCATGGTCATTTCCCATGTTGTTAAAGAAGACATAGGTCTCACTCACCCACAATCTTGGTGTGTTACTCAAGGATTTAAAACACTTTGAAGAAAAGTAAAAGAACTGAAAAGACAGACAAATCATGCAACCAAAGGTAATTCATTCAAATGCCCTCCCCATCTAACACATTTAAAAAGTCCTTACAGTAAATATTTACCTTTATGTTACTAATAATTCATCAAAATTTGTAATATCTTTATGCTCGGATGAATGATGTACTAATATTATTATTGTATTATATACTCACAAGAAATTGAACACAAATTCTTATCATCACAAAAAGTAAAAAATTAAATTTACATCATTTCTAAAGAGAATTAGTGTCAATATATGACAGTAGGAAAAATACTATATTACACAGGATAAAATTCTTCGGGGTAATTAAATAAAATTATGACTTTATGAAAAAATAAGAGTGAGACTAAATTATCAATTAACACAAATACGTGTTTGTATTTTCAGAGAGAAGAATGGCGAGCATTCAATCACTTTGGTGTTTATGTCCCTTTGGACACATTAAAAACAATGATGTAACAATTTCACTTTTAAAATCAATGGCTCTAATATACTAAAAATTGCATTCACTGCAACTATTTATACTGATGATGAAAAAGTTTTAGATGTCTACTTTAAAACATTCAAATGAGTATATACTTTTTCAAAGTTCTTTGAAGGAGTACATGAACAAAAATAATCATTGCCCTGGTAAATCAAAGTTACTGGTGAGCAGAACACTTCAAAAGGGGTAGAGAGAAACGAAAAAGTGTTCAAGGAAGAATCACAAATGACAGAGGACTTAAAATCATCTCATATGAGAATTTTTTAAAAATGAGTACTTATCTAGGGAAAACAAGAACCTCCAGGCACATAACCATGATCGCTAGCTCTCTGAGGATCTGTATTTATAGCCCACAGGTCAAGGACTAATGCATGAAAAATGCAGATGTTTCAGTTCCAATTTCAGTTTCCTTCAACATACAGGGCCCTTTTACCCCTATATACACAGTGCCCTGATGCAATCTTTGGCAAATAACAGGCGCACAATGAATATTTGTTAAATGAATGAGTGAATCCAATATGAGAAACGATTTGTCAGCGTTAGATCTTCCCAAAGATTAAATGAACTGCCATGGAAATTTCCTTTAGAGGAAGTGTTCAATTTTAAGTTTCAAGGGGAATAACACAATAGACTGCTGTTGACTGAGATAGATTGTTAAGGTCACCTCCAACTTTCTTCTTCTGGGATTCATGATATGATTTCTCCTGTGTCAGGAAGAACTCTATTTCAAGAACCTAAACCATTGCCAGAAAAAAAATTTCACTTTTTACTTACATACATTTAAGAGCTAGAGATTATTTTCTCTGCCTTCCATTAACAAGAATAGTTTTTGCATAAATGAAAATGACTTTATTTTTTCACATATGAAACCATCAATACTCTTTATTTATTTCAAAAGTATATTTATTGATTATGCTATTATGGTTGTCCTATTTTTTTCCCTCCTTTAGTCCCCTCCACCTTGCACTCCACTCTCACCAGCATCCCCCTCCTTTAGTTCATGTCCGTGGGTCATACACATAAGTTCTTTGACTTCTCCATTTTCCTATACTGTTCTTAACCTCCCCCTGTCTATTTTCTACCTACTATTTGTGTTTCTTATTCCCTGTACCTTTCCCCCCATTCTTTGCACTCCCCCTGCCTGCTGATAACCCTCCATGTGTTTTCCATTTCTGTGATTCTATTCCTGTTCTAGCTGTTTGCTTGATTTGGTTTTGTTTGTTTGTTTGGTTGGTTGGTTGTTGAGAGTTGTGAGTTTGTTATCATTTTACTGTTCAAAGTTTTGATCATCTTCTTTTTCTTGGTTAAATCCCTTTAACATTTCTTATAATAAGGGCTTGGTGATGATGAACTCTTTTAAGTTGACCTTATCTGGGAAGCACTTTATCTATCCTTCCATTCTAAATGATAGCTTTGCTGGATAGAATAATCTTGGATATAGGTCCTTGCCTTTCATGATTTTGAATACTTCTTTCACGCCCTCTTGCCTGCAAAGTTTCTTTTGAGAAACCTTCTGATAGTCTTATGGGAACTCCTTTGTAGGTAACTATCTCCTTTTCTTTTGCTGCTTTTAAGATTCTCTCCTTATTTTTAATCTTAGGTAATGTAATTATGACATACTTTGGTGTGTGATTCCTTGGATCCAACTTCTTTGGAACTTTCTGGGCTTTCTGGGCTTCCTGGGTGTCTATTTCCTTTGCCAGATTAGAGAAGTTCTCTTTCATTATTTTTTCAAATAAGTTTTCAATGTCTTGCTATTGTCAGGGAATGTTAAGTTTGAGGTGGACATCATTAATATAATTGGGACAACTTCAATAACCAGAATCATCTAGAACCTTAACAAGAGTCAGGTGGCAGCATTGATTTCTTTCTAATTGTGTCTGTGACTCACTAATTCAATAATTATGGCCAATATACTGAGTTGCCCATAAGGGCTGTCTTAACTAAATCTAATTAAGGAAAGAGTCTGGATGCCTCTTGAAATAAGCAGCAGAAATCAGAAATCAAAAGGACTGTCATGTCTTTTATTTCCAGAAGACTTGTATTGGGAACTACCCTGCCTGGTTTCAGGAGCTGTAACCCCCCATGGCTAAGGCTGAGTGAATGTCCTTTGGACCATAAGCCACTAAGGAGACAAAGCTTATCTCCCTGGCAGGCATGCTGCTTCTGCTCCTTTTACTTCATCCATAACTGGCCCCCAATGCTTGATCAGTTAGCCAATGACAGGTAAGATTCCCCAAGGGGGGAACCACCCAAGACAGGCACCATCACATGGTGGCCCTAAGGAAGTACTTGGGGGGCTATAGCAAAAGGGGGTGGTGGACCCTTGCTTCTCAGCTTTGACATAGCCTGAGTCCTCATTCTGTCTGCCAGAAGCCTCCTAATCTCTTGGCTGCCTTACTTCCCCTGCCTGACTTAAGCCTGAAACAATGACAGAGGGTGGTACAGCCCTGTGC
>PVIA01019518.1:0-10402 GCA_004024845.1 Tonatia bakeri | reverse complement strand
TGGGCAAAGCACCTAAACAGGCACATCTCCAAGGAGACCACACAAAGGGCCCAGAGACATGTGAAAGGATGCTCAGCATCCCTAGCCATCAGAGAGCTGCAAATTAAAACTACAATGAGGTACCACTTCACAACAGTCAGAATTGCCAACATAAACAAAGCAACAAACAACGAGTGTTGGAGAGGATGTGGAGAAAAGGGAACCCGAGTACACTGTTGGCGGGAATGCAGACTGGTGCAGCCACTGTGGAAAACAGTATGGAATTTCCTCAGAAAACTAAAAATGGAACTGCCTGTTGACCCAGCAATTCCAGTGCTGGGATTATAACCCAAGAACCCTGAAACACCAATTCAGAAGAACTATGCACCCCAGTGTTCATAGCAGCACAATTTACAATAGCCAAGTGTTGGAAGGGACCCAAGTGTCCACCAGTAAAGGAGTGGATCAAAAAATAGTGGTAAGTTTACACGATGGAATACTATGCAGCAGAAAGAAAGGAGTTCCTATCCTTCACAACAGCGTGGATGGAACTAGAGAGCGATATGCTAAGTGAAATAACTAGGAAGTGAAGTACAAGTATTATACAATCTCACTCAAAAGTGGAACCTAATCAACAAAACAAACAAGCAGGCAAAATATAACCAGAGACATTGAAATTAGGAACAAACTAACAGAAACCAGTGGGGTGGGGGGAGGGAAGTAATGGGGCAAAGAAGGGAAAGAGTCATCCAAAAACATGTATAAAGGACCTATGGACAAAGCCAAAAACAGGCAGGATTGAGGGTGGGAGGTGGGGGTGGGTGGGGGGGGGAAAGTGGTGGTGGGAAAATGGAGACAATTTTATTTGAACATTAATTTAAAAAAGATAAAAAATAAAAATATAGCTTCCTGGCTTTCATGCCAGATGGAATGAATCAGAATATCCAGAGATAGGAATCAGTTTACTTATTTTTTATTCCCTAGCAGATTTTGAAGCATTCATGAGAGAGCAGGACCTTCAGTTTTGTGTAATTGACCATAAAGTAGATCGAAAGTTCTAAGGTGTCCATTCCTTCATGGGGATCTGGACATGAACAACAGCAGAAAAATATGAAGTCCAGGCCGCTAGATTTACTTAGAGTTGAGTTCACACGCTCCCCTTTGCAAAAACCAACACACATTCAAGCACTCTTTTCCTGTGGTAACATATCACCTGCTCCTTTCTATTAATCAGAAAAAGTCCTCATTCCAGGACTCTGGAAATGTCAGGTCTCCCAATCAATATATTGCAGAGATAATGTTAGAGACAAAAGCTCTAATCATCAGCCAAAAGAATCAGGAACAAAAAGGAGGAAACTTACTCCTTTGATTAGTAAATATATTGTATCTTTACTCCAAAGAATTCATCAAATTTACACAGCCAAGAGACATCATAGTCAGAGTAAGAAAAAAGACACCATGTGTGCGAATGTGCATACATTTATCACTACAGCTTTCCAAAATGTGATACTAAAAAGTTGTAAGGAAAGTAAATTTTAATTGCCTCTGATCTTGACTTACATTGCAAAATTGGAAATGCATTCCCATGTGAGGAGGGAAAATCCTTCAAACAAATGAAATGACGATTTGGGGTAGCAAAATGGTTATTAAGACAATAGTCTAAACCCCAAATCAAGCCAGGTACTTTGACACTCACTTCCATAGATGTGAACTGTGCCCTTAACATTCTCTATTCCAGGAGTCCTGTAAAATTGGACTGTCTTTAACAATTGTTTCTATTACCTCTACTGAACAGGGTAAGAAAAGGGAAAACTTCGTAGAGGCTGCTTTTTCCCTCACACCACCAACCCCTTCCCCCTGATGTCAGTCTAGGCTTAGTTACTTACTAGCTATGTAGACAAATATCTCTGAGATCAGTTTCCTCATTTTAAAAATGCGGATAATATTAACTATTTTGAAGACTGACTTATTAATTATGAGGAGAAGATTGATTTTGATTGATTGACATACTGATATTCACTGAGTGACTGCTATGTGGCAAAATAAAAAACAAAAACATTGTGAGCTATTATCATTTCCACTTTACAGATGAGGAAACTGGAGGCAGAGAGAAATAAAGTGACTTGTCTAAAGTCAGCCAGCAAGTAAGTTGATTTTAAACTGCTTAATAACTATTTTTTAGCCCTAGTTACACATTAGAGTCATTATGGTCCTTTAAAATACATACATGCTCAAGTTTAGACCTGGAGATTATGAATGAGTAGGTTGGGATGGTCTTAGCATTGTTTTAAAGTTCTATTAATGATTCTCACATTCAACCACGATAGAGAATTCTTGACTTAGACTTGCTTGACAAAGAGTAAGAATGTGAACTCTACATTAAGATTTATTCACTCAACAGATATTTTCTATGTGCCAAGTACTGATCATGTTTGGAATGTATACAGCAATGAACAAAGATCACTCTCAAAAAATTGACAATGTAATGGGGATTATGGATAATAAGTAACAAAACAAACAAATCTATAATGAGAAGTTGGAATAGGTGCTTCAAAGGAAATAAACAGGATTGTAGGGACTGATGACAGAGCCAGCTTGAAGGAGAGTGGTCAAGGAAGGCACCTCTGAAGAGGAGGTTTAAACCTGAGTCCTAAAATCAGAAAGACCAACAGGGAACAGTCAGGTGAAGATGGTATCTTCAGATTCAACAAAAAGTACACTGAATATTCAGGTTATGGATTAATTAGGGAAAAAATACTGTTGACCAAGAAAATGAAGGCACTTATCTAGAAGGACTCCTGGTGCCTGATTGGGCTCAAATTTATAAACAGAGCCTAGTAACCATTGCTGACCAGGGGTCTCTCACTCATGCTGCACTTCTGGGAAAAGCCTCCCTCCCACACTGAACTGCCTGCCTGTACTGTGTTTTACCAGCTTAGCCAACCCTTATAAAGGATTTTCTGAATCACATTTCAACTAAAAGGACAGAGACTTTCGCCATCCAATCATAGCTGTGCAGCTAAATCTTCCTTAGCATCTTCACCTACCAAACCAATCAAAGCAGCTCCACTCTGACCAATCAGAACAATGCTTTTTTGGACTAATTAAACTGTGGAGATCTTATTTGCATGTGAATAGGCCAATCAGGGACCAGGTGTAGGGAATTCTCTCTATATAAGTCAGCTCCCCTCAGGCTCTCAGAGCTCACTTTCCCTTTCCACTAAAGACAGTGTTGCCACCCCAGTTGGACCTGTACCATGGAAGCTGTCTCACTGGGCCACAGTGGAGCTGTTCCATCTCAGTTGATTGGACTATAGCAGTCTCATCAGAAGGGGCCAAGCTATAATACCAGGGTGGCCTTGTACCCATGCCACCTTGCTCTAGGTGGCTGCCTCACACCTGGGCTATCTTACAGCTTTGCTGTTTTACACCCATGCTGTATCATAATTGAGCTGTAACACTATTAAACTGACTCACAGCTGTGCTGTTCTACAGCTTGAGTTGTATTACAATTGAACAGTTCCATGGTCATGCTAATCCAGAGCTGAGCCGTACCATGATTCAGCTGTTTGCACTGAATAAAGTCTCCCTCTTCACCACAACCCAAAGGGGATTTCTGCTCACATTGAATTGCTGCCAACAACCATTGGTTGACACCTCCATTCCTTGGCCAGAATAATAACAACACTTAAGGCAATTTTATAAATTTCAAAATTGTGAGGTAAAATTATTACAAAATATTCATAGCTGTTCTAAAACCATAGTTGAGTGATTTATAATAAACCAATCCAAAGCTCTGTATATTTTGACAAAAGATATTACTAGTTGCTCATTATTATATATAATATAATTATTATTATTTTATACATTTCCCTTGTAAACACAATAAAAGGCAAATGGAAGGAGAGAGTTTTTTGGTTAGCATTTAGGAAAAAAATCTGTTAAGGCTATGATACAGTAAATTTTTCCTAGAGAGATCTTTTTTTCCCTTGAGGATCTTTATGTGTGAGGACTACTGAGTGCGGGCTAAAGAAAAGGCAAAAAAGCTAAAAAAAAATGGCCATGTTGTCTTGAGTGTTAGGGTCATGTGCCAACTGGATGAAAGAGAAGCAAATTGATGACCTTTAGCACTACTTACTGAAGGAACTAATCCAACTTTTCCAGTCTCCTGGTGCTGCCATTTTGTTTTGTAAGAAGCTGAAGTAAGAGATGAAAATGTACACATGTTTGCACTGATGACCATCGGAACAAAAACAAATGTATTTGTAACCAAAAAGAAAGAGAATGAGTGTTAGAGAGACTGAGAAGAAGAATACATTCCCACTGTGCCTTACTAGAGAGACTGAGAAGAAGAATACATTCCCACTATGCCTTACTAGATGTGGAGAAAAAGAGCTATGTTAGGATATTAGATCTGAGCTCTGCTTTGGGCTCTTTCACTGAACTGCTGTGTGAATTTAGTCAAGTTACTAAATGTCTCTTGGCCTCAATTGTCTCATCTGGAAAATGGAATTGACACTGACTATATACCTGCTTTAGAGGGTCTTTTTTAGTAGACAGCAAAATAAAGGGCAATAAATACTTGTAAAGACACAAAACAGTCTATAAGATAGTATTATTAGGAGAAATTTCTGCTGGGTTATAGTCTATTAAAAAAATCGGATAACCAGGAGAAGAAACTCCAAATAGTTACCCAGATAAAGAAGAAAATAATTGCTCCAAGTCCTTTCATTTTCCCAGCCAATTCTGTCTGTGGACTTATGGCTACTCATCCCAGATTAGACTGTATCATTAATGTATAGTTTCCTGTTAATAAACCCTCTTGTCCATATCCTCAAGTAGAAAAATACTAGTTAGCTTATTGACCACTAATATGCAGATATGCAGTATGTACATCATCTCATTTAATTATTACAATAATTTGAGATGAGTTTTTATATACTTCACCAATCAAGAAATGGAGACTCACAGAAGCAAAATAACTTGCACAAAGACACAGAGGTAACAAATAGGAACAAAAAACAATATTTGAAACTCAGGTGTGTGGGATTTTAACATTTGTTCTTGTTACATGGAGATTCATGATTTTCTGCTTTGGGTTATTTTATTATTAAGTCACCAATATAAATTGCTAAAACAAAAAAGGGGCTGTTCTTCATACCTGTTGTTTCACATATAGTAGTACATTGAGCCCACACATAAAACACACATAGTTTTGTATAAGTTTTATTGCTACTTATGGGTATCCCAAAGCTCAAAAAGAGAGATTTCTTCAGCTCATTGACCCTCACACAGGTCAACACGAATATGCTAATTTAGATGAAACTTACTTGAAATTTTCAGTTTCATGTGTGCTTCCTCCCCTGTTCCTGCTAAAGTCTGCATAAGTCAAAACAAAAAGAAAAGGTCTCAAATCCAGCCAAGCTAAAGTAAAACAACAACATAAAAAAAATACAGACTTTTAAATGTAGATTCTCCTTGTCCCTGATAAAGGTGGAGGTGGGAGCTTAAATGGTAAATTTTTGATACATTTCTGATGAATTTCTGTTTTGGGGCTGCATTCTCAGAAAAGAAGCCAAGGTCACTCAGATTCTGCTGGCATTCATAGCTGGCAAAGCGGCTAATGCAGCTCAAATATGTAATGCCAGTAGAACTACACAAATGCCCTTTAGAAAACATCATATAATTGCAAAGTATAGTAGTTAAAAATACAAGCATCTCCAAAATACATTTCAAAATCTTACAACTCAATAACAAAAAGACAAATAACCCAATTAGAAATGAGCAAAGGATCTGAATAGACATTTCTTTAAAAAGATACACAAAACTGCCAGTAAATAAATTGAAAGACATTCAATATCTTTAGCTATCAAGATAAATGCAAATCAAAAGCACAATGAGACACTACTTCACACCCACTAAGATCACTATTAAAAAAACGAAAAAGGACAATAACTGTTGTTTAGGATGAGGAAAACCTGGAAGTCTCATATACTGCTGATAGCAGTGTAAAATGATGCAGTTGCTTTGGAAAAGTCCGGCATTTCCTCAAAAGGTTAAATGTAGAATTACCACATGACCCAGTAATTCCATTCCCACATATATACACATGAGAAAAGAAAACATATGTCCATTAAAAACTTGTATACAAGTGTTAATAAGAGCAATATTTAGAACTGCAAAAATGTAGGAAAAATCCAAATGTCCAGTGACTGATGACTGGATAAACAAATGTGATATGTTCATAAAGTAGAATATTATTTAGCTATAAAAAGTGATAAAGTGCTACAATGTGGGTAAACCTTGAAAACATTATGTTGAATTAAAGAAGACAGATATAAAAGACAGCATATTGCTTGATTCAATTTATATGAAGTATTCAAAATAAACAAATCTATAGAGGTTGCCTAGGGCTGAAGGGAATGGAGGGAAATGGGATGAGACTGCTAATAGATACAGGGTTTCTTTCTGGGGTGATGAAAATATTCTAAAATTGATTTTGGCAATGGTTGCACAACTCAGTGAATATACCAAAAATACTGAATTGTATCTTTAAACAGGTAAACGTTATGATATGTAAATTTTATAGTAATAAAGCTATAAAAAGGCAACATCCTTCATACGAAAACCTATCATCATTTTTACCAGAGAGAGAACAAAAATAGAAAAGAAAATAAGGGTTACACAGCCAGGTGTTTTAAGAAGGAGAGAACTACATCAGAAGGACTGCCATTTCCACCAGCAATCCTTTAGCATATCTGCTTAAGAAGAGCCCTCTCTACAGGCTTCCAGTGCACCAGCTCCAAAAACCAAACTTGTAAAATAAAATCCTCCACTGCTGGAGGGCATTTTGCTGAAAACAACATCTCAGAGTTGAGACCAGGTTATCTCAACTTAGTTAAGTATCAGGAAGAGGGTGCTTGTCAACCTGTCTTTCTACCTTTATATGTTTTTCTTTACAAAGAGAAGTTTCAGTAAGTGGGGGAAACAGAAAATTTTTAAACTGTAGCTCCCAAGGCAGATACTCATTATTTAATTTACAAACACAGTTCCATAGTCTTACTGTCCATGTACACATTCAATATGACAGCTCATCCACAGGCACTGTAGATAGATGTTATGCCAAGGAAGTTAGGGTTGGGTTCATGTACAGTGAACTCAGTTTGTCAACTACATAATGTAGCCAAATGGTGGCATAGTTGTCACCACTCTTAGCACCAACAATCAAAGGAAAAAAGAAAATTTAGGGTAGTACAACTGAGAGCATGAATTAAAAGACTGCTCTAATGAGAGATTTCAAAATATCCATATTTCAGATTGCCACGAGGATTTCATGGTCAGCGGTCATGCTGCGGACATGGGAGTACAACCATTTGTTGTTCTGAAGAAAGAGCACTTTTTGATATACATTCTAAGTCTCCTCACTTCTACGATTTCACAACCAGTTGACAGAAAATCATTCTGTGTAATGTACATAAAACCCCAGAGGTTTCTTGGAAATTGCAAAGACATTTGTTTTGTTTCTAAATTAGAAATGCATTTCTGATTTTTTTGTTTCTTCATTCTGTTTTGACAAGGTGTTTTTCTCTGTCTTTGCTTCCTCATATGAAACTTAAACACAAAGTTTTAGTTGAAAACTTGAACTGATATTTTACAAAAACAACACATCAGTTTCCTATGCAAACAAAAGGAAACCACATGCACTGAATGGTTAGTTCCATGGGTCGACCCTAAATAGACACTCCAATTATAACAGGTAAAGGAGATAACATCTCAAGTTATTAGTAAGCTAAGGTGTTGACAATTACATTTCTGAGATGCTAATGGCTATTTTCATATTGTTCTCAGTCTGACTTACAGGGAGGGGAGAGATGGTGGCTTTTACATATTGTTTCTCCATAGCCATGAAGACATTTCAGTATCTCAGTACAGAACTTAAAATTTGAGTTTCTGGAAGTCCTTACTGCCTTCTTTGAGGTACCTGACCAAGAGCATTTCATTACTTCTTTTAAACCAAAACACTAGTACCTTAATACTATTTCACTCAGTAATCCATAGAGTATTTGGTATAGCCTCATGGTGTATAACTGCAAATGCATCTTAAAGGCACGGTGCAAAAGTTTTAACCATAGCCAGAGCTAAGCTACCTATAATTATTTCTATATCCTCTCAATGTTTTGCAATAGAAAAGAGAATTCTCTGACCTCTACAATTATCGGGGGGTGGGGAAACACTTATCATTTTTAAGAAGTCAAGGATTTCTAAGATTTTTGGATCTCTTTCAAGGTTTATTTTCAATGGATGGATGACCTGGTTTTTCCCTTTTCTTTTAAAAAATAATTTCAACTACATACTTCCTCACTATTCCTATCCTGCTCCTTTCCACTGCCCAGTAATTACTTTATGGAGCTTTGAAAATGTGTTAATTCTTGACCCAATTTTCATACCCTCAGCAGATCTTTCTTCTCTATGTGCTTTCATTGCACTTGAAAGTACATTGATTCCATAGAAACCCTGTGAGTGCAATTAGCAGAAATCATATATGCTGTCCACATATTTTAGATTACAAAAAACAATAGTTCCCTTACCTTTCCCACCAGTTACTAGTCAGAAATTATCTCCAAAGAAAGAAATAAAATCAGTTATGCTGTTTGGGTTGATCTTTATGATTTCCTTACCATGCTTAATATTTTTTCTGTGTCACCAGAAAGAAACTGAACCTTGTAGTCTCTAATCTCAGTTGAGAAGTAAAAAATTCTTCTCTGAATTTTGCTAGTAAATACATAATCTTAGGCTAGTTGCTTCCATTCCAGTATTTGCCACACATGTGCAAGGAAGGAAAACTATGTTGACATCTCTTCTTTTACTTGGATTAATTGTAGCATTTCTGTAAGAGTGTTTATCTTTTAAAGACTGAGAAGCAATTGGGAGATATCAAGAAACACTACATTTGATTCAAGCCTTTTTAATTCAATACTGTTGCCAAGGTTCTGGGGATGAGAGTCTTTGCTGCAAAGCCAATGAAGGAAAACTGAGAGACAATAAAGTCAGTTATGATAACTATTTCCTATAGGTCTTGGGGCTGGGTGACATGGAAGTCCTAAGTAGGGAAGGGAGGGAGACTAATCAAAAACTAGGAGCACAGAAACTAGCTGTGTCCAAAGTAGCCCAGTGGGTTCTTGGGGCATTTGACTATATTTCCATTTTGACAAAAGGGGTTTTTAGAAATACAGTCTTTGGGGAAAGTATATAAATGGGTGCTGCATCAGTTGTTTGAGAGGCTAGGTGGAGAAGGACAAAGCAAGCCAAATCCAACTATGAGATAATGCTAGAACTTCTAAAAGACATGTCAGGAAAGAATAAACTTAGTCACTAGTATTTTTCCTATTTTTTATTCTTTTCATTTTTAAGTAATGTTGTTATACAATATTATATTAGTTTTCTGTGTACAACATAGATTCAATGTTTACACACATTGCAATGTGATTACTACAGTAAGTCCAGTAATCATCTGTATTTTTCAAAGTACCTTCTAAGGGTGATGTCCAATAGGACTTTCACAGCTGAAGTAAAGCACAACTTAGAGGAATCATATGGCCTTATGTGCTAGCAGAAGCCTACTCTTTTTTTAAAGATATTTTTTTTTATTTTGGCCCTGGCTGGCATAGCTCAGTGGATTGAGCGCGGGCTGCGAACCAGGCATTGCAGGTTCGATTCTCAGTCAGGGCACATGCCTGGGTTGCAGGCCATGGCCCCCAGCAACCACACATTGATGTTTCTCTCTCTCTCTCTCTCTCTTTCTCCCTCCCTTCCCTCTCTAAAAATAAATAAATAAAATCTTAAAAAAACATATTTTTTTATTTTAATTGTTGTTACAGTAAAATTTTCTATCTTTTACTCCCATCCTAACCCACCCACCCAGCTCTCTCCTCCTCCCTCCCATTTCCACCCACCCCTAGTTTTTATCCATATGTCCTTTATACTACTTCCTGTAAACCCTTCCCCTTTTCCCCTGAAATTCCCTCTCCTCTCCCCTCTGAACACTGTCAGACCGTTCTCTATTTCAGTGTCTTTGGCTATATTTTGCTTGTTTCTCTGCCTTGTTCTTTAGGTTCCTGTTAAAGGTGAGATCATAAGATATTTGTCTTTCACCGCCTGGCTTATTTCGCTTAGCATAATGCTTCCCAATTGCATCCATGATGTTGCAAAGGGTAGGAGCTCCTTCTTTCTTTCTGCTGCATAGAATTCCATTGTGTAAATGTACCATAGTTTTTTGATCCACTCATTTACTGATGGGCACCCAGGTTGCTCCCAACACTTGGTTATTGTAAATTGTGCTGCTGTTAACATTGGGGTGCATAGGTTCTTTTGGATTAGTGTTTCAGGGTTCTTAGGATATAATCCTAGCAGTGGAATTGCTGGG
>PVIA01019517.1:0-10397 GCA_004024845.1 Tonatia bakeri | reverse complement strand
GTACATTTACACAATGGAATTCTATGCAGCAGAAAGAAAGAAGGAGCTCCTACCCTTTGCAACAGCATGGATGCAACTGGAAAGCATTATGCTAAGCGAAATAAGCCAGGCAGTGAAAGATAAATACCACATGATTTCACCTTTAACAGGAACCTAAACAACAAAACAAAGAAACAAGCAAAATATAGTCAAAGACACTTCATTAGGGGACAGGCAGGAAGTGGCCAGAGGAGAGAGAAGAGGGAATTTCAGGGGAAAAGGGGAAGGGTTTGCAGGAACAAAGTTAAAAGACACATGGATAAAACTAGGGGGAGGGTGGTAATGGGAGGGAGGATGGGAGGGGGATGGGTGGGCTTGATTGGGAGTAAAGGGGAGAAAAATGTACTTAAACAATCATTAAAATAAAAAAAAGAAAAAAAAAGAAATACCTAATGCTCCACTATATCAAATTACCTTAAAAATGAAACTTTGATTTTAAGATAAAATTGTTATTTACTAATCTCACCTATAAGAGTTATTAAAATGTATCTGAGATGTATTTACTTTAAAACTGGTATCATATTTTGTTGACAATATGAATGAGCTTTAGTGAGAACCCCTTTATCCCTAACAGGAGTACATAATGATCATCTTAGTTCAATAATACTTCCTTGTTCACTACATTTTTATTATTGAAAGGTAGTACAATAAATAATATTGTATAATAAGCAAAGTGTAATCTTTCGGGTAATCACATAGCTCTTCTCCAAAAGAATCACTGTGAACAGGGTATATTTCTACACTGTTACGATATGGATGGCAATTTTTAAAAAGTATTTCACTATATAAATATGTGACTTATTCACAATTTTTTATTAACACAGTTAATATTTTAACTACAGTTCAATCTTAAGCAAGATGCAGGAGGAAAGACATGCACATGCATAATTTACATGATACTGTTTTAGCTAGCATCTATTACGATGCAAGTGAGCGGTCTTGCTGCACATTATGGTCGTTCAACCAGTGCCTAATAAGGGGCAAACAAACAAACAAAAAACACTGTCGAGTCCTAATCACAAAGCTAGGGAACAAGCATCCAGTAGAAATACAGAATGCAATAAAAGGTAGCATCGTTCTTCAAAAGGACTTCACAAAATCTCGAGAAAAACACAATGGTCGTTTAATAAACGAGCACTCAATATGTTCTTTTTAAAAGATTTTATTTACCTTTTTTTAGAGAAGGGAAGGGAGGGAGAAAGAGAGGAAGAAAAACATCATTATGTGGATGCCTCTCACATGACCCCCACTGGGGACCTGGCCTGCAACCCACGCATATGCCCTGACTGGGAATCGAACCTGTGACCCTTTAGTTCACAGGCCCGCACTCAACCATTGAGCCACACCGCCCAAGGCTCATAATGTTAATTTACTCTTTACCCAAAGCAGCAAACTAGTTCATGTTAAATGGCAACAATGAAATAAGAAGCTATCAGTAAGTACAGTATTCCTAGTTTCCCCCTTTCCCAAGGCACAGTCCCACCACATCCCCTAAGCAACTACTATTGTCAGCAGAAGCATAATCCGTGCTCCACAGAAAATTTCTGCCACGGGCCCGCCTGATTCTGCGAGACACAAATCAGCTAAAACCAGACACCAGGACTCTCACTATCCTTGGGAAAGGGAATAGATTGCCCACACCAAGCTTGGGAGGGAGAGAAAGGGATTATATTTGCAGCTTGCGTCCTACGCACAGCTCCCCTCCACCCGCGTTCCTCACCGATCGTGTCCACGCGGTGCGTGAGTAGCAGAGTCCGGGAACCGCACCGAGCGGCAGCGGCGGCAGCCTCGGTCCCGGCATGTCCTCCGCCGATGACGACCACATCGAAGTGCGGGATCAAGGGCGCAGCGCTGTCACCGCTGAACCGGGCCAAAGGAAACTGCCATTTGGTGAAAGAAGCCGCAATCCGGCGACCACAGCCGCGGAGAGGGAACATAGTTGGAGAAAGGCAGAGTCTATCTGACTTTAAACCTGACACAAGAGACGCGCAAAATTTAAGGGATGAATAGTAATGCTTCAGGAAGCAGCCATCTTGTTCTGACGTCACGGCGCAGCGCCTGTCTCCGTCGGCGGTCGCCGCTGACAGGAGCTCTGGCGTGACTTTTAGACGCGCAAACGGCGTTGGTGGACTTGGCGTGTCCATCTGTATAGTTGGTGTCGGCGCAGGTCTGATAACCTGTGAATTTTTAATGAGACCTCCTACTCGGTTATTTTTTTGTCCTTTCAGGCAACTTGCAGCCCTGATCCCTAGATGGCCACCTACGAGCAATGATTTTGAATACTGCTTTATCACATTCTTTGAATTTTCTGGCGCACTATCAACTTGACTTCTGTTTGTCTATACTGAGTAGAGACTGAGGAGCAAGTGATTTGAAAGGAGTTCAAGTATGTTTGGGGATGAAAGATTCATGATGGTTAATTGGAGGAATCCAATTAAAGGTTAAATGTACAGCCTTTGGGAACTAGTATTTTTTAAGCCTTCCTTAAGAAGCCTTTGATTGGTTAAAGAGTGAAACAACCTGTGTGGGCGTTTTATTCTGATCATTAAAATCTAGGAAGTACATAATTTTGCTGTGTTATTACATTAAAAATATTGCATTCTTTTACACATTTTTAATCTTACAAAACTTTTGAGAGCTAAAGAACTTAAAACTTCCACTGGCCTCCCAATCCCCACCTCTGTAATAATTGTCAGCATTTTCTTGCTAATTCCTCCTAGTTTTTTAATACAATACTAAGTTATTATTATTTTGCACATATAATACTGTGGCTATGTATTTTTTTACTTTGCTTTTTTTCTTTTCTTTTTATTGATTCAGAAGCAGAAAGAGAGGAAGAAACACACATTGGTTGCCTCCCGCACTGCCCCACCTGGGGACAGAGCCAAAACCTGAACCCTGGGCACACGCCCTGACAGGGAATGGAACTAGGGACCTTTTGGTTTGGTTTGCAGAAGATGCCCAACCAACCTAGCTACTCCCACCAAGGCTCATTTATTTTTTAACAACGTATTTTTTACTTTCTCCATGTCAGTGTTTATCAGTCTCCCTCACTATTTAATGCTATGTAATATTCAGTTGTGTATGTGAACTGTAATTTATTTAATCGACTTCTATTTGGGGGCATTACAGTTGTTTCTAATTTTTTGAAATACGATCCTTGTTCAGGTACCTTTTTAAAATTTATGGTGCCGCCCTGACGGGTGTGGCTCAGTTAGTTGGGCATCAGTCTTCGCAGTAAAAGATCGCTGGTTCAGGGCACGTGATCTGGGCTGCCTGTTGGGTCCCAGTTTCAGTGTGCAAGGAGCAACTGATGGATGTTTCTTTTGCACATGGGTGTTTCTCTCCCTTTCTCCCTCCCTTCCTCTCTCTCTCAAAATAAATAAATAAATAAAGTCTAACAAAAATAAATTTATAGTACTCTTTCTGTAAGTGAAAATACTGGGTTAAAGGACTCCTCAATGTTTAAATTTTTGAAAACTGGTAAATTAACTTCCTAAAAACTTTGTGTCAGGTTGTACTGATAGTGTAAGATTATGTCATCACATTGTAGCCAGCATTGGATTTTAATTAAATTTTGACTATATATTTTTGATATTTTTAATGAATATAGGATATGTACACTGTTATGTAATCTACTTTTACACATCGTAGTTTATCATAGACATTTTTCTATGAAAATAAATACAGACATGTCATTTTCAAGGACTATACAACATATTATATTTATAAATACTTTTAAATCAATAGTTTAAGTCTTTAATAAGAGAATCACAGGCCTACATTTTCAATTTTACTAATCTCTCCACATGACGTATATTTATTTCTTAATTTTATTTATTGATTTTAGAGAGAAAGGGAGGAAGGGAGAGAAAGAGGAAACATCTCTTTGTTGTGCCACTTCTTTATGCATTTATTAGTTGTTGCTTCTGATATGTGCCCTGACCAGGAATCAAACCCACAACCTTGGTGCACTGGCACCATACTCCAGCCAAGTCAGGTAGCTGGCCAGGGCCAAGTGATATATATTTAAATAAAACTTTTCTCTTTCCTATAGAGACATTAATCACATACCCAAAGATAGGATGTTTAGTCAGGGATAGATATGAGTAACTGGATTTCTACTGTAAAAGAAGATAAAGCTCTTCATTATGCTGTAGTTCGTCTGGTGCCATTTGTGTTGAGAATCCCCAAAACCATCCTCAGTTGTGTTTGCTTTTCATTCCAGGAAGAAATCCCATTTTATTCCTGGCTAGCAGCCTTCTCTTCTCATTGGACCAGGAGGGAGTCACCGTTGGAGTAGAGATGTTGCTAGGTGGTGAGAAGGTGGGGCTGCTCATCTGTTTCCCACTGATGGCCAGCCGGGGTCTTGGGGTCTATCTCTGGATCACCACTGCTGTCTACAGTTTGTTGAGGGCCCTGCTTGGAATTTACTGTTAAGTTAGATTGCCCTAATCTAACTTAGTTTGAAGGATCCCCAGTGAGCCAAGCTGGGGACCAGCCTTTTGGGAATCCTGGAGATTGTGCTCAGAGGTGTACTGAGTATGAGGGTCTTGGGCATTTTGTTGCCTTGGCCTAGGTGGTGTTTGTGACAGCAGCAGCAGGGGCTGTGGCTGCCCGTCCTCAGGTTTAATGATAAGTTAGGATGACTCACAGAACTCAGAAAAGCTGTTATATTGATGGTTATGGTTTCCTACAGTCAAAGGATACAGATTGAATTCAGCAAAGACAAAACATACACAGGGCAGAGTCCAGAAAAGACCAGGCATAAGCTTCCAGTTGTCTGTCCCTCTGGAGTCATTTGGACAGGGCTTAGTTTTCCTAACAGTGATGTGTGACAATGCGAAGTATCACCAGCCTGTGAAGCTAACCCACACCTGGATGTCCAGGGCTTTTATTGGGAGTCTCTGTGCCTACATGACTGACCTGGTTACTCAGTCTCTAACCCCTCCTGAGGTCAAACTGTTGCAGCGCAGACCAAATCACACTGTTAGTGTAAACCCTCTGGCATGGCCCAAAGCCCCAGGTATATACAAAGACACTTAAAAAATTGTTTTTCCAAGTGTCACCATCCAGAGACCATATTGTTGCTCTATGGTGACAGATGTTTGTGTAGCCGAGTCTTCAATTCCTGGTAATGCAGCTGCTTACAGGGCTTTCACCGTTGGCTCCTGAAGATCGCAGGCCCTTTAATGGCTTTGTGAGGTATATTAAATGTTTAATCATGATGTACACCCAAAACTAACATAACATTATATGTCAACTATAATTAAAAGTAAAATTTAAAAACCAGATTAAGTGCTAAAAGTGACAATAATACTTAAAAAATCATGCCTTCCCTTCCCATTGGAGACCGAGGAAAATAGAGTTGGATGAAGTACCCTCAGTCCAGATCCTGAGGTGTAGATTTTCTGCTGCTCTTAGAGGTGGGTACTGGGGATGATGGAGTTGTGAATAGAGAGAGAAGTTTAGAGGCTCTACTGTTATTGCTACTGTTTGTCCTGAGGGCTCTTGCTCCATGTGAGATTATCATTTCTCCAGTTCCTCCAGGAGCTTTGAAGGTCTCTGCAAGAAACAATACAGCCAACAGGCTGTCCCAGCACAGCTGGGACATGTCCCATGTCCACTGCCCACAGGAGTCCCAGCACCAGGCAGAACATGGTTAGGCTCCCTGGTGAGATGAGTGGAATTGCCAGACCCTGAACAATGACATCCCCAGCCTCTGGAAGACATGGTCAAGATTCCGATAACCCCCCTGCAGAAGTAGGAGCCATTGTGTTTGTTGTCTTTGGAATGTAGGAGTCAGACTTCTGATAAGAAAACTTCTTGCCTCTGCCACTCTGGAAATACTGGACCTTGGGAACAGGAATGTTCATCCAGCTGTGGCACCTCAGTGTGATGGGATCACCCTCCTGGAACACCCACCAAAGGGCCTGGAGCAGCAGACAGGCAGCGTGGCCTGGAGCTGCACCGGGTCACTGGGTGCAGAGAGGTTGATCTGACACCTGTACTCCCCACTGACCTTAACTCTGGCCAATGGATGGAGTAGCTGGAGGTCCAGTTTGGAAGGAAGTTTTCACTATGCCACCACTGTGTGAAATTGTCCCCCTCCATGTGGGTCCCCTGGTATTTCAGAGTCACATTGTCCCTCTTGAGAACCCTGACCCATTCAGGGTTCACGGACACTGCAGCCTTTGGGAGATCCTTAGCTCTGTGCCTGCAGAAGCCAGAGGCAGTAGGGCTGTGGGTGGCAGCAGCTGCCAAGTGCTGGCCATGAGAGCGAGCCAGTCGCCACAGACAGCTGGAGCCCCACAGTGCTGTAGCCGACCTGAGAGAGGAAGTAAAGCAGCCTTCCCCTATACCCCATTACTCAGCAGCTTCCTTTTCTGGGAATATCATTGACTCTAGAATCTGAACTAAGAAGGTGGAGCAGAGAGCCTGGAGGAGAAGCTGAGGTTGGTGTGCCCCTTAGCCCCACATGTGTCTGTGCTGACCACCTGGTGACAGGCTGTGGGGCACTGTCAGAAATCTTAGGATATTTGCCCCACCTGGTGGGGCTGGGTACACCCAGGACCAAGAAGGGGATAGCTTGACCCAGTGGAAGAGACTGGGATGAGGGAGAGGGTTCGCTGAGGGTTTCTACTTTCATCTCACACCTTCTTCTTCCTGCCCAGGTCCAGGCCCACATCCTTGCAGCCCAGCTACCTACCTATAGAGAGCAAGCACTTGAATCTTCACACCCCTACAAATGTCCCTCACCCCAATATATCTCTGCCAACATTTTCCTTCAAATTTAAAAATGCCAATGCCCTAGGACCTGTAATCCACAGGAGCTTCTAACTGTTCAGAGTGAATTTGATCACAAGGTCCCCACCATCTGTTAAAAGAACCATGGCTGTGAGGGGGAAACAGGCCTTGAAAAAGCAAAAGAATGCAGAAAAGGTGGAGGGCTGAAGGTCAGCAGCAAGGTGAGGCCAGGACAAGAGCTCTGTGCCTTCACCCCAGGGTTACCAGGGCTACTCTGAGCCACAGCAGCACAGGTGCCCTCCGTCCCCCAGGGACCCATGGTCCTGCTCAGGGTTCCTTAGAACATGGAGGTGTGGTGGCCTGGACGTGGTAAACCTGTTGACCTATACTCTGTTCTCTAGACGTCTGCAGTCAGCACATCCACACCCTCCACACATCTTCCCCTCATACCTACCCTCCCCCCTCAGTCCAGACCTCTGAAAATCTAATGGCCTAGGAGGTAAGTGGCAGGCAGTGGAGGAGCAATGCTTGGCCAACTCATGGGTCGATGACACTGTTTTGGACCCAAGTCCCTTTCCATGCCACAGTCCTATAACTACTCAGGTTTCAATTTTTGCTCATTTTGCTCCTGGGTAGAGCTGCTTATCCTTCCTTGTCTCATCTATGCTCCACGTGTGTTCTTGCCCATGGACTAGGTGTCTGAGTGGAATGAACACTGAAAACAAGGCAGGCAGCCATTCCTCAGTGGCCCCTCCAGGGCTGCATTTACATCTTGCAAAATCTAGACCAGTATCCAAAAAGCACCTCAGATGCTCTCTGGGATGTAAAGCAGAGAACACCTCCAGAGTTCTCCTCCATAGTCATATAAGTTGCTTTCTGCCTTGAAGGCATTCAGTTTGGCATTTCTTGGAGGTTTTGTCTTCTGGTTGGCCTTCTGGGTGTGGCCTTCAATGGAAGGAGGACTTGTTAGCTGCAGAGGGAATGATCTGCACAGGCAGGAGCTGAGACAGGCAGGCCTGCTTTTTGATCCACTCTACTGATGGGCACTTTGGCTGTTTCCAGATCTTGCTGTTGTAAATAATGCTGCTGTGAACATAGGGGTGAATATGTTTTTCTAATTGGTGTTTTGGGATTCTTAGGATACATTCCCAGATGTGGAATTGCTAGGTCAAAGGCAGTTCCATTTTTAATTTTTTGAGGTGACTCCACACTGTTTTCCGCAGTGGCTGCACCAGTCTGCATTCCCACCAACAGTGTACAAGGGTTCCCTTTTCTCCACATCCTCGCCAGCACTTGTTGTTTGTTGGTTTATTGATAGCCTATTTGTCATACATGAAGTGATATCTCATTATAGTTTTAATTTGCATCTGTCTGATAATGAGTGATGTTGAGCATTTTTTCAAATGTTGAGCATTTGTCTATGGGCCATCTGTATTTTCTCCTTGGAGAAGTGTCTGTTGAGGTACTTTGCCCATTTTTTATTGGATTGTTTGCCTTTCATAATTGATTTATTAATTGATTTACAGAGAGAGTAAGGGAAGAGGAGACAGAAAGAGAGAGGGAGAGGCATGAATTTGTTATTCTACTTATTTATGCATTCATTGGTTGATTCTTGTATGTTCCCTGACTAGAGATTGAACCCACAACCTTGGTGTATCAGGACGACACCCTACCAACTGAGCTACCCAGCCAGGGCTATACAAAGACACTTTACCAGCTACGATATTCCATGGGCTTAGAAGTCAGCTCCCAGGAGTCTTTCGGGCGCCAGTCCTTTCTTTGGCGTGTTCAGAGTCTGAACACCCTAAATGTGCTGAGTTAATCCTTTACTGCACATCCCTTTTATGAGTTAAGGGAATCCTCTTTGATCTTAAGTTGCACTGTTTTATCTATCTATGTTGAGAGATGATTGACCAAAATTACAGAACCCCTAGAAACACAATATTATGGTCCCTGGATTATAAAAGCCTATTTTACTACCATGATTATAGAGAAGAGAATTAAGAAAAAGAAAAATACAAAATATGTCACCAGAAAATATTTGGACCTTACAATATTTAAAAAAAAAAACAGATAACTTGCTTGTTAATGAATTTCCTTTCCTTCTACTCTAGTTAATCTCATATCTACTGTTGACTAATCAGAAAAGTAGAAAATCAAATCTCTGCTATTGAGAGGCACAGTTTCATGATCAATTTAGGCAGGGTATAAGCAACAGAAGAAAAAGGAAGTCAGTTATAAATTGGTCAATTTTATTACCATTTTGGAGAAAGGTTGGATTTATAGCAATGAATAATCTCAGTCCTTGTCCTCAAAGAGTTTGCAGACTAATAACTGGACACACAGCTCTGAGGCAATGCAGTAAATGTTAGGATAAAGCCACAGTGAGCTGCAATTAGAGGTTGCAGAGAGAGCGATCCTGTTCATAGCAGATGACGAGGAATGCTTGCTTCTTAGAGAAGCTTACTTTGAAGTAATTCATCATTAAAGTACAGAGAAGTTATTGAAGAACCCTTATCATCTGGTCTCCAGATACCTTTCTTGGCCTTTTTCCTTTTGCATTTGCTGTGCCCTTAGCCTGATACATGTTTCCTTCTTTGTTTGCTCTGTACCCCCATTTCCCTACAACCTTTATGGTGTTTCATGTTTCAGAAGAATGTCATTCAAGGCAATAGAAACAGTTACAATAGGCAAGAACATAAAGATTTTATACATTAATGTTTTTTTCCTTCACAGTCATTTATTGATATAGTTTGTTTGCCTTCCAACACAGCAAGATATTCTGGTTTTCCCCCTATTTTTCTGGCCACTGCTTCTCAATCTGTTTTGATGTCTTCTCCTCCTTGAGTACTGCACTCAAATCCAAGGGCACAAGCAAACCAATCCCCAAATCCCATCTTTAGGGGATCTATCTCCTGGGACTACTCCTAACATCGATTCTGTAGCAGTCTGAGTCCAGTCAGGAAATAGAAATCACACAGTAGATTAAACAGGAGATGTTTAATATAAGAATAATTAATAATAATAAAAGAATAAGTATAAGATATAAAGAATATCTTATACTTATTGGGAGAGTACCCAAGGAGGAATCAACTTGAGATAGGTTCAGATCTCAAGTGCTGAAAGCCTTCAGAGAGTATGGGCTACAAAAAGTGGCTTGCAGAGGGAACAGGAGTTCTATGTGGACTTCCTGGGCCATAGGTGGGCTGCACACCAGGCCTGCAGAAAGACGAACTGCCTGGTGTGTTGAGCAACCCTCTGGACCACAGGCCTGACAGAAATCTTGGTTTCCTGGTCTAGTAAATTGTAGGTAGGTTATGGCCGGGCCCAGGCTGCAAGATCCCAAATGGATCACTCTCAGGGCCTCTGCCTGGGATAGGCTCTGTCAGTTTTTCTCATACCCTCAAGGCCTTTTCTTTACTCAGCCCCCTTCCACTCCCTCCACTATGCTGGAAATTGCAGGAAACTTCATCCTCCTGCAACATCCCTTCAGCAACCTCTACTGAGAAAGTTTAACATAGTGGGCACTTGAAAGTAGAAATGTTTAGAAGAATTCTTTAGTTTATCAGAAAGCATATATTAAAAAGGTGTACCTGCAACTGAGAGACAGT
>PVIA01019516.1:0-10397 GCA_004024845.1 Tonatia bakeri | reverse complement strand
AAAGGACTGGAACAGACACATCTCCAAGGAGGACATACAGAGGATCCAAAGACACATGAAAAAATGCTCAGTATCACTAGCTATCAGAAAGGTGCAAATTAAAACAACAATGAGATACCACTTCACAACAGTCAGGATGGCCATCATAAACAAAGCAAAAAACAACAAGTGTTGGAGAGGTGGTGGAGAAAAGGGAACCCTAGTGCACTGTTGGTGGGATTGCAGACTGGTACAACCACTATAGAAAACAGTATGGAACTTCCTCAGAAAACTAAAAATGGATCTGTCTTTTGACCCAGCAATTCCACTGCTGGGACTATATCCTAAGAAGCCTGAAACACCAATCCAAAAGAACCTTTGCACCCCAATGTTCATAGCAGCACAATTTACAATATCCACATGCTGGAGGCAACCAAGGTGCCCATCAGTAAATGAATGGATCAAAAAACTATGGTACATTGACACAATGGAATTCTATGCAGCAGAAAGAAAGAAGGAGCTCCTACCCTTTGCAACAGCATCGATGCAAGTGGAAAGCATTATGCTAAGCGAAATAAGCCAGGCAGTGAAAGACAAATACCATACGATCTCACCTTTAACCGGAACCTAAACAACAGATCAAAGAAACAAACAAAATATAATCAAAGACACTGAAATAGAGGACAGGCTGACAGTGACCAGAGGGGAGAGAAGGGGGCATTTCAGGGGACAATGGGAAGGGTTTACAGGAACAAATATAAAGGACACATGGACAAAAACTAGGGTGGGTGGTAACGGGAGGATAGTGGGGAGGGATGGGCGGGTGGACTGGAATGGCAGTAAAAGGCACAAAACTGTACTTGAATAATGATTAGAATTAAAAAAAAAAAACCCTGAATTTGGACACTCAACTTGTTCTATATATATGAATAATTCAAAATAATCTAAGACATAAATTAAGGACTAAAAATATAAAACTCGCAGTAAAAAATATTAGTATAAATCCACATAGTCTTTGTTTTGTCAATGATTTCTTTAAAATGATACCATAATCAGATGCAATAAAAACTAAATTAGATTTTACCCACATTAAAAATATTTCTGCATCAAAGAACACTATCAGAGCATAAAAAGACAACCTACAAAATGGGAGTACATATTGCTAATTATATATCTGAAAAGGGTCTTTTTTCCCCAGAATTTACAACAATGACAGCAAGCAAAGCAAGTAAAAATGTGCAAAGGGCATAAATAAGTACTTCTCCAAAAGAGATTTACAAATGGTCAACAATCACAATTAAAAGGTGTTCCACATAATTAGTTGGTAGGTAAATGCAATTCAAAACCGCAGTGAGATACCACTTCAAATCCTCTACAATGGTTACAATATTTTTTTTTCAATTTTATTTTAATGATTGTTCAAGAACAGTTTTCTCCCCTTTACTCCCAATCAAGCCCACCCACCCCTCCCTCCCAACTTCCCTCCCATTACCACCTTCCCCCTAGTTTTTATCCATGTGTCTTTTAACTTTGTTCCTGTAAACCCCTCCCCTTTTCCCCCTTTTAAAATCATGAAAATTGGCATTTGTTAGCAAGTATGTGTAGAAACAGAAACCCTAATATATTATTCTTGGGAATGTAAAATGGTGCAGCTGCTGTAGAAAGGAGTTTAACAGTTGCTTAAAAAGTTAATGTAGCCATAACTGTAAGCCATAAATATTAAATATAGCCATATGACCCAGTAATTCAGGTTGTAGTTACATACCCAGGAGAATTGAAAAATACATCCTACAAAAACTTGCATATGAATATTCATAGCAGCATTATTCATAACAGCCAAAAGTGTTAACAACTCAAATGTCCATCAACTCATTAATGGATAAACAAAATGGCATATCCATACAATGGAATATTATTCAGTCATAAAAGGAGTTACTGATACATTTTACAACAAGAATAAACCTTATAAACATTATACTAAATGAAAGAAGCCAGAAACAAAAGGCAACATATTTCATATGAAATGTGAGTGAACTGGAGCTCAAGTGACACTGACTCTCACTGTGAGTGAATATATTTTCTTATATAAATATTCATTTTCTCTATGCCATATAGACAATTTATAGAGAGCTTAAATGTCTGTTGTATTAAAATTTTTACCAATCATGGTTTCTTCTCTCGAGAGCAGATCTGCAAAGCTTTTCACTCTACCATTCCAGAAGTGGATCACCCTATGTATATTTTTATATTCAATTTAAAGTTTAGGTTAAGAATATCTTAAATAATTCACATGTTCTAACTTTGATTCATAGAGAAGTTTATATAGTTAAATAAATAGGAATATTTTCACATACCAAAATACAAAACATATGCTTTATTAAAAAATAGAATACTCTTTGTGTACTTATTAGTAGGGTAGCATAGACAACTAGTAAAATGTTAAAATATGTTTACATGGCATTAAATCACTCATTTGCAAAACGTTACATTGTGGTTGTTAATGACTAAAAGTAGTTGTAAGTAAAACAAGCTTATATTTTCATTCTTCAAGTTTACCTAAAAAGACAAAAGTATGAGGATATGTAATAAATAAATCTCCTTGCATGTACAGTTTCCAACTTTCATGTTTAATTTTATCAAGCTGCACCAATGATCTGATGTCTTTTTAATTCTTTGAAGGTATGCTTAGAAGCAAACTCAGAACATGTCATGTAACATTACTGTATAATGCAGACAATAATAGTCATTAAAAGTTTTTCTTTACTAGTTGTGGTATGTAACTAACTTCCTTGAGGATATCCAGAAAGTGTGTGGGAGAACGAGTATTAAAATCTCTTTTTGATCCCCAATCTAACCTTTCCCTCATAACATATACTGCTTCTTGAGTGTACCAAATAGTATAATGGGAAAATAGTTTTATTTTTAAAGATTTTATGTATTTATTTTTAGAGAGAGGTGAAGGAAGGGAGAAAGAGAGGAAGAGAAACATCAATGTGTGGTTGCCTTTACTGTGCCCCCTACAGGGAACCTGGTGTGCAACCCAGGCCTGTGCCCTCAATGGGAATCTGTGACTCTTTGGTTCGCAGGCTGGCACTCAATCCACTGAGCCACATCAGCCAGGGCATAATTTTAAAAACAGTAAAACTACCATTTTTTTCTGATTTCTGATGTGGTTATCTCATACCAAATAGATTACAGAGAATATACTGTACATCTGAAACTTGTGTAATTGTATGTCAACTACATTTTAATTTAAAAGGAATGTGATATCAGTGAACTACATAAACTCAATACTACTACTCATGATATCAAGTTCTTTATGATCTGGCTTATGGTAGAACCTCACTTTCCATGCCCCTTGAAGTTATAAAGCCATATGACTTGCTGTGGCTAATCAAATGTGAACAGATATGACACGTGTCACTATTAAACTAAAGCTCAACTCTTCAGCTGAGCTCTTCCTTTACTGCAGCAATTTACTCACATGTATAATTCAAATGGATTGCTGCTCTTTCATTTTTCTACACACAGAGATTTATAATTTTCATATATATAGCTAGAATTATATAACTATAATTCTAGCTATACATATATAACTACAACTATGTAAAAAATATATATATATATACACTTCCCATTTGAGTTGAATGTTACCATTTCTAAGTTTCAAGATTATATATTACTTTCTCCAACTTAAGTTAGATACCTGTCTTATGTATCCTTCTCTAGCATGTATATACTGTACCCTGTATTTGTTTACATATATTTCACAAACCATGTTTCAGACTATGAGTTAAATTAGAATTATGACTTTGTCTGCCTGTTCAGTATAGCACAATGGCTTTCAATCCATGATTTTTTTATTTGTTATTAACATAGTTTTATTTTTTGTAGTTTCCCATTACCATTTATCTCCCTTAAACCTCTCCCTCTTTCTTGCAATCATCACACTGTTGTCCATGCATGATTTTAATCCAAAAAATAATGTTTGTGGTAAATGAGTTGGAGAAATTAGGTAACCATCAATTGTAGGTATAGATCCCATTAATAATTTACAAAATCTTACATAATCTTACATAATATGTTATGAGGGAAAGGTTAGATTGGGGATCAAAAAGTAGAAAATCTAATTCTTTTAAAGCATATTTTAATCTGATTTCCACTACAAATTCAACTGTTTTTGTCATGCATAATTCAGTATAAGCTCGTATAAAAAAAAAAGTTGTGACAAGCTTTGACACAAATGACATTATGTAGATACTTCCTGAAAGGATTTAAACCTGTTAATTACCCTCTTTTGAATAATATAAAGTTTTATTCTTAATATATTTTAAACTTTGTTTCCAGGATTTAGTAACACTTACACTATGAAGGATATCAGATGACATTCTACCATTATGACAGATGGTTTGATTAAGGTATTCACAGGCATAAAAAAGTGCAGTGAAGTCAATTCCTTTAGCTGCATAGCAGTTCCAGACAGTAGACATTAATTAGGGAAAATGTCTGTGTGGATGTAAAATAAATTGCTTATTTAATTTCTCTTAAAAATATTTGACAGTTCCCCCATGGACAAAGTATTTTGAAATCCACATCCAGAAGAACTCACCAAATACATCCATCCTACCTGTGGGTTGAAGGGGAAATGAATTTGTTAATGAAGATCACATTATTAGACTCAGGAAGATGGCGGCCTTCTTGGAGGAATGGTGATCCCTTTCCCCAGTGCACGGGGGAGAATTTGGCTGATCTGAGGAGGAACAGAGCAGGAGACCACCGATATCGCAACATTTATGAAAACAGGACATCAAAAATTATAGCAGACATTGAACGGTAGAAGATTGAACGTCCATCTATAGCAGAAATGGACGGTAAGAGGACTGCTTTGGGATAATAAGGGGCCTGGGATAGGCACAGAGACCAGCCCAGTGCTCCTGGGTCTGTTTCAGAGCGACCGGGAGAGCAGAGTCACATTCCCTCCCCAGACAACAAGGATTGAGAAGCAGCAGTGGAGGCTTTGTTGCTTGAAGGCGCAAAGTGGAGCGTGAGGAAGGAGAGACAGTCTCGCAGGGGTTGTGGGCACCAGCGCACAGCCCGGGGAAGAGTGAGTACCCCAGTCTGCTGGAACAAGGGAGGCCTTGATGTGCGCCCACACTCCCAACTCGGTGAGTGTGGGGTTTTGGGGAAGACTAAGACCCCACGGCCGAGAACAAGGGAAGGGCTTCTGGGGCCTGCGGGGGGATACCTGACTCTCAAACGGTGAACCCAGAAAAGATGCAGCGCTTTGCGGGTTCCTGGGGCCCACGGTGGTGGCGAAGGGAAGTGCGAGACCCCTCCCAATCCCCAAAGTATACACTTGAACTGGGGGAGAGGCGGGTGCTTACCGAGAACGTAGAGCCTACGGGCGGGGAAGTGCATGACTCCGCCCAATCCTGGAGCATGCACCTTGAACCCCGAGGGGAGGTAGTGCTTTGCGCAAATGTAGAGCCGGAGGTGGCAAACTAGAGCCCGAGGTGGGGAAGTTGGGGGAGGGGCTCTACCCCTTGCCATCTCTGGAGCTTGCACCCTGAACCCAAGGAAGCGATCATTTCTGGGGAAAGCAGGTGGCTAGCCCTGGGGATAGTACCCTAGAGACTGAGTTCCGACTGAGAAGGGTGAAAAGCATTCTAACCACCCCTCAGCCTGCTGAAGCCAGCAATAGCAGAAACACTGGTTTGGCCAGTTAGAAACCAACAAGAGGTTTTCTCTCTCTCTCTTTTTTTCTTTCTCCTTATCCCGCCGTTGGTGTTTGATTGTTTGATTTTATCTTGTTTTTGTTTATTAAGCATTTTTTATTTTTTAACTCTTATTATTTTTATCTCTCAATTCCTTATGTTTCTCTTCCTTCCATCCTAGTGCTATTACTTCCACTCCAAATCTATCTCTCCTACAATCCATCTTCTGCTTGCTTTTTTTGTCTGCAAGTTACTGCAAATTTATATTATCTTTTTCTCTCTTTTCTGACATATTTTAATAGTATTTTGGTATTTTTTTATCTTTCTGTATAATCTTCTTTGCTTGCCTGCTTATACTGTCATTTGATAGGTTCCCCCTGTTATCTCATTCACAGTGTGTTGATAATTTACTGTCCCTCACTTGGGTTCCATTAGTATACCACTCAAGATTATATACTTCTTATTCTTCTTATCTAGATCTCATAGAATCTGTCACAAGATTGTTGCTTCAGTATTACTGTAACTAAGACCTAGTCCATACACTTGTAAATACAACTTAACACCCCTCCCAGATCTCAGCCCAACTCACAATTTCTTAAACTCTATTAATGCAGGGGTTATCTCTATTCTTTTACACACTACTCATATTTACTATTCTTTATTCCCACCCTACCTCAGAATCTGACCTCCTACAGCCTCACAGGTTTCTAGATCCAACTAACAACACTTTAATCCCCAATAAGAGACTTATCTTCTTTCCATACTTTCTAAAATGTGGATAGTCTGGTGAAAGATCACGGTTAATACTATACATAGACAAAGGATGTCCCATCTCTTCTCTACTGGCTGCTACTATAAATATCATAGAATATTGTCTTGCTGTCCTAAACCATTTTCCTTACTCCTCCAACTGATCATAAAAAAAGAGTAGGGGGGGGGGTAGCTGTGAACACCGGGATACCCAAAAGAGACTACACCACTGAATCTCACAAGTATTATACCACAGAAGTTCACACCATAAACATAAGGAACCAGAACAGATAAATTTAAGAAACAGAGGCTAACAAGATGAGTCTCACAAACAATGAGAAAACAAAGAAATAATCTGCAAACGAAGGGAAAGGAGGAAGCCTCAGAAGGAATGCTAAATGAAATAGAGGCAACTCAACTATCAGATATTGAGTTCAAAACAATGATTATCTGGAAGCACAATGAGTTCACAATGAGCTTCCAGAAACTACAGAGAAGCTACAATGAACTCACTGCAAACTATATCAATATGAAAAAAGAAATAGAAACTATCAACAAAGGCCAAGAGGAAATGAAGAATACAATTTCTGAACTGAAGAACACAGTAGAAGGAATGAAAAGCAGGATCGATGAAGCAGAAGATTAGATCAGCGAATTGGAGGACAAAGTAGAAAAAAAAACACCCAGAAAGATCAAGAAAAGGAAAAGAGGCTCAGAAAAAATGAAGAGGGATTAAGAGAAATGCAAGACAATATGAAACATAATAATATCTGTATAATAGGGATACCAGAAGGAGAAGAAGATGAGCAAGGGATAGAAAACCTACTTGAAACAGTAATGATGGAAAACTTCCCTAATTTGATGAGAGAAAAAGTCACACAAATCCAGGAAACACAAAGAAATCCAATCAGGAGGAACCCAAAGAGGCCCACCTCAAGACACATCATAATTAAAATGGCAAAATTTCAAGACAAAGAGAGAATATTAAAGGCAGCAAGGGAAAAAGAAGAAGTAATATACAAGGGAGTCCCAATAAGGCTACCAGCTGACTTCTCAATGGAAACATTCCAAGCCAGAAGAGAATGGCAAGAAATATTCCAAGCAATGAGAGCCAGAGGTCTGCAACCAAGGCTATTTTACCCAGCAAGGCTCTCAATCAAGATAGAAGGCCAAATAAGAAGCTTCCCAGACAAAAGAAGTCTAAAAGAATACACCTCCACTAAACCAGCTCTGCAAGAGATACTAAAGGGTGTAATTTAAGGAAGGGAAGGAAAAGAGAAAGAGAGAGAGGAACACATGTATGTAAATGCAATGAATAAGTATCTATCAATAATAACCTTAAACTATAATTGGATTAAGTGCTCCAATCAAAAGACATAGAATAGCTGAATGGATAAGAAAACATGACCCACACATATGCTGCCTACAAGAGACCCACCTCAGGATAAAAGACCTGCACAGGCTGAAAGTGAAGGGCTGGAAACAAATTTTCCAAGCAAATGGAAAGGGAAAAAAAAAAAACAGGGTAACAATACTCCTATGAGACAAAATAGACTTCCAAAAAAGGGCCATAAAGAGAGACCCAGAAGATCACTTCATAATACTCAAGGGAAGAATCCACCAAGAAGACATAAATATTGTAAGTATATATGCACCCAACATGGGAGCACCCAAATACATAAAGAAAATCTTAGGGAACTTCAAGAAAGATATTGGCAGCAACACAATTATAGTGGGGGATTTTAACACCCCACTGTCAAAAATGGACAGATCTTCCAAACAAAATATCAACAAAGATATCATGGCATTGAACAGTATGCTAGATGAAATGGACTTAACTGATTTTTACAGGGCCCTCCATCCCAAAGAAGCTAAATACACATTCTTTTCCAATGTACATGGAACATTTTCAAAGACAGACCACATGATAGGACACAAAACAAACCTCAACAATTTCAAGAAATTTGAAATCATACCAAGCATTTTCTCAGACCACAAGGGACTGAAACTAGAAACCAACCCAAAGGAAAAAAATCCAAACCACTCAAAGTCATGGAAATTAAATAGCAGGCTATTAAACAATGAATGGGTCAAGAATGAAATTAGGGAAGAAATCAAAAGGTTTCTGGAAACAAATGAAAATGAACTCACAACACAAAACTTATGGGACACAGCAAAGGCAGTTTTGAGAGGGAAGTTCATAGCGATACAGGCATACCTAAAAAAGATAGAAACATTGCAAACAAACAACCTAACCCTACATCTACAAGAACTCAAGGAACAACAACAAACAAAGCCCAGAGTGACTAGAAGGAAAGAAATGACCAAGAAGAGAGGAGAATTAAGTGACATAGACACTAAAAGCACAATTGTAAGGATAAATGAATCCAGGAGCTGGTTCTTTGAAAAGATAAACAAAATTGACATCCTTTAAGCAGACTCATCAAGAAAAAAAGAGAGAAGGCACAAACACAATCAGAAGTGAAAGAGGAGAGATTACAACTGATAACACAGAAATACAAAGGATTGTAAGAAATCACTATGAAGAACTGTATGCTAAGAAATTTGAAAAACTAGATGAAATGGACAAATTTCTAGACAAATATAATCTTCCAAACCTCAATGAAACAGAAGCAGAAAGCCTGAACAAACCAATAACAGCAAACAAAATTGAAGCAGTAATCAAAAAATTCTCAACACACAAAAGCCCTGGACCAGACAGGTTCACAGGAGAATTCTACAAAGCATTTAAGGAAGAGCTAACACCTATCCTTCACAGACTATTCCAAAAAATCCGAAAAGATGGAAGATTCCCAAACTCTTTTTATGAGGCCAATATCATCCTAATTCCAAAACCAGATAAAGGCACAACAAAGAAAAAAAAACTTCAGGCCAAAATCGCTGATGAACATTGATGCTAAAATCCTCAACACAATACTGGCAAACCACATCCAACAATACATTAAAAAGATCATACACCATGACCAAGTGGGATTCATCCCAGGGATGCAAGGATGGTTCAATATTCACAAATCAGTAAATGTAATACATCATATAAACAAAAGCAAAGACAAAAATCACATGATCATATCAATAGATGCGGAAAAGACATTTGATAAGGTACCACACTCATTTTGGATAAAAACACACAGCAAGTGGGAATAGAGGGAACATTCCTCAACATAATAAAGGCAATATATGAGAGACCTACAGCTAACATCATACTCAATGGCCAAAAACTAAAATCTTTTCCACTAAGATTAGGAACAAGACAAAGTTGTCCACTTTCACCACTTTTATTCAATATAGTATTGGAAGTTTTAGCCACAGAGATCAGACAAGAAAAGGAAATAAAAGGCATCCAAGTCAGAAACGAGGAAACAAAACTCTCATTGTTTGCAGATGACATGATAGTGTACATAGAAAATCCTATAGACTCTACAAAAAAACTGCTTGACCTAATAAACAAATTTTGCAAAAGAGCAGGATAGAAAGTCAATATCCAGAAATCAAAGACATTTCGGTAGACCACAAATCAAACAGCAGAAATAGAAATCAAGAAAAAAATCCCACTAGAAATAGCAAAAAGAAAAATACAATACCTAGGAATAAACTTAACCAAAGAGGTAAAAGACCTGTATTCAGAAAACTACATAACACTGAGGAAAGAAATCAAGGAAGACACAAACAAATGGAGACATATACCGTGTTCATGGGTTGGAGAATCAACGTCATGAAAATGTCCATACTACCCAAAGCAATTTACACATTCAGCGCGATACCTATTAAAGTACCAATGGCATATTTCACAGACATAGAACAAACACTTCAAAAATTTATATGGAACCATAAATGACCCTGAATAGCTGCCGCAATTTTGAGAAAGAAGAGTAAAGTAGGAGGGATCACAATACCTGACACTAAACTATACTACAAGGCCACTGTAATCAAAAC
>PVIA01019515.1:0-10387 GCA_004024845.1 Tonatia bakeri | reverse complement strand
ATCTTGTCTACGCTTCAGTCTGGACAGCCGTCGTGGTGCCTCGTGATAACCCAGTCTCTTCTGACACTCGGAGAGCCGCACGTGAAGCACCTCGCGCCCCCTTCCACCTTGTGTCACCCGAAGCTAGCTCTGTGCATGAGACACAGAAATGCTTTACTGAACTGCACTGAGCGACAAAGTAAAATTGTCCTCCACGGTCGTACCAGAGGAAGGGTTAGCCTAGCTCCTATAGCAGGAGGTGAAAAAAGACTGTCCGTCAATGCAGAAAGAGCCTTCCAGGTAGAAGGAACCAGGTATGCAAAGGCAGGAAGTAGGTTTTGAGGGCATCCTGAGTAACTGTGTGTGTGCCAGCGGGGAGAGGTGAGGATGAAGCAGGGGCCACATGGACTGCGCCGACCTCCAGGCCGAGGAATGACATCGCCGTAAAGCCGACAGAGGGCTTTCCCAGAGCTTCTTCACTAGGACCAGAGGAGCCATTGGACTCTGGGTGCGAGAGGATGCTTCTAGCCGGAACAAAGTTACCAGAGCTCAGAAGCATCGACGTGGTGCTGGGATCCTGAGCAGATGACAAGACAGAAGGAAGCCAGAAGCTTCCGGGACGACTGACCACTGCAGGGGCACAGGGGCGGACAAACCGCCTGGAGAGCCACATCACAGAAAGAGAGGGGCAGATCAGAACCACTCCCTGGTCACCCAGTGCTCTCAAGAGCAACTAAGGACCAAAGAAGCATAAGGGCCAATGAAACAGAATCTCTTAAAGGAGGAAACCAGTACTTCCAGTCACTGAAAATGAAGGCCAAGGGCCCAGAGCAGGCTTGTCCCCAAATTCAGTATCTATAAATGGCAAGATCAGATCAGGAGTACAGGGAGATACTAGGGTTTCTTTTAAAAAAAACAAGAATGCATTCACTTTCTTTTTCTGACAAATGATGCATGGTCACTGTGGAAGATTTGGAATATACAAAAAACACATCACAGAAAATTAAAATCACATATAATTCCACCGGTAGATTTTCTTCTGTTCTTTTTTTAGTCACTATACACAACATATAAATTTCCCCTAAAATTAGGATTATGATACAGGCACCGTTTTATTGGCTTATTTGGCCATTTAACAATAGATCACACTTCACCCATGCCAGTAATTATGAGTCTATACTAACTTAATAGTTGCACAGTTTCCATTACACAGGCACTCAATTTGATTTGTCCAATCCCCTGTTGCTGGACATGCAGATTATGCCCATTTGTCACCGTTCTCTATAACCACGCAGTGGACATTCTTCTACAAACAACTGCTCCGCAGGATAAATTTCTGAGAGCAAGGAAGGTCACTGGGTCAGAGGATATGAACATTCCGAGGGTTTATGATCACGCTTCGAACTGGCCTCCAGAATACTCCCGCCCTCAGGAGGCAGAGAGCCTAGGCCTGTGGTGGCCACCAGCCCTATGCATCCCTCACACTTAAATCAATGAAACTTCCACCCAATTCAAAATTCAGTTCCTCAGGCTCGCTGGCCAAATCTCAGGGGCTTGATAACCACATGGGTTGGTGGTGACCATGTTGGACAGCACAGATACGGAACATTTCCACCACGGCAGAAAGTTCTATAGGATGGCACCGCTCCAGACTGTACAGAGGACCAAAGACAATTCATGATCTAAGTCAGTCAAACGTTAGGTGGTGATACAAGCCAGAGAAAAAGATAAAGCAGAGTAAAAGCGGGAGGCTGGGAGTTCTGCGGTGGGGAGGGTTAGCCATTTGCATAAGTGACAGACGGGAAGAGAAGAAGCGAACCTTGTAGGTCACCTGAGGGAAGATGCATCGGGGCAAAGGAAACAGGAGGTGCAAAGGCCCTGAGGTCATAGTGTGGCTGGCAGGTCCAAGAAAGAGCCAGGACACTGGCATGGCCGGAGTGGAGTGAGAAGGCTAGGAAGAGATGGTAGCTGAGATCACAGAGGTGACCCTGCACGATCAGGTAGGGCCTTACAAAGTCAGGACAAAGACTTCGGCTTTTACTCTCATGAGGTGGAGAACCACTGCAGGAATTTGAGTAGAAGGAAGAAATGATCTGACTGACATTTTTTAAAAGCACGTTGTCTGTTCACTGGAGGCTAGATTGGCGGGGTGCGGTGAGGAGGGGTTGGAGGCATGGGGCACAAGAGAGCAGAAACTAGGAGACCAGCAAGGGGAGTAAGGCAATCATCCAGGGGGAGCCATATGGTAGCTGGAGCCCAGGCAATGGAAGGGGTGAAAAGTGATGGCCTTCTGCATGCAGCCTGAAACGGGAGCCCACAGGACTTACAGGTACCACTGCAAACTATTCCAAGTGCTACAGAGAAAAGAGCCCAGAGATGCTGTCACCAGTGAATCTGGAGAAGCAGCCTCTTTAAGAAAGTGAACTTGGAGCCGAGATGGGAGATGGGAGTAGGAGTTAATTTGGTGAAAATTTTCCAGTTTCCTTGCCCAGTCATCTACAGCCTCCTGATAACAAGAAGGGGGAAGTGAGTGGGGGTGGTTTCCTCCTGGGAAAAGGAGAAACTTTGTTGCAAAGAGCTGGAAACAGCCCAAAGGGCCCGTATTTTGTTAGCTGCATGTCTGCAACCGGAATAGCTCTGCTGTTAGGGGCCTGTTTGTCATAGATCAGTTAGTGGGTAGGTTGCTTCAGCTGGATACTGAGTTTAGACAATGACAGCGCGGATGATGGGGCCCCAACGCTGCCAGGCGCTCATCAGGACTCCGCAATGACTCTGCGGTGCCGACTGAAGAGCGAGCATTTGGAGTTATTACTCAGGGCCCGTCTCTGCAATTAGATGATTGCATAACCTTAATATGATCAATCTTGCCGGATGTGAATTGTGCAGCTGTAACCACAAAATAAGGTGGCATTTCTGTTTTCTTGTTGAACGCAAACATTATATACGCGCAAGTCATAATTTTATAACGGCCGCTTGTGGCAAGAAAGAGCTTTGTCAGTTAGAAGATGCAGTTGAGAAAAAAACATCTATGTGTGCATTTGTCCGCGTGCAGCACAAGTGCTTAAAGAGACAGTCGTCGTGTCAGGCTTCGCCTTGGGAAACACTGCTTTGCTGGTTTGGCTCCTCCTCTGCTGTCCTTTGCACACGCCGATTTTGAGGCCAGGAAGCTGGAAAACCTGGAGCCCCTCTGGAGCCCTCCCGGGACAACACAGCTTGGCTCCGACACATTGAGAGTCACAGGGAATCAGCCGGATATTCATCAGAAATTGCAAACCACACCCCGTTCATCAAGCTCCATTGTTCGGTAGGGCTGTGAGCTGCGACTCGGGCTCTTCTGATTCGAGATCCCTGCAAAAATCTCAGCCCACCCCCCAAGGCCCAGCTTGAGGGACTACAGGGACACCGCCCTCAAATGCCCTCTCTCCCCCACAGGCTCAGGGTGCCTCACAGGAGCCGTGACAAGTGGGAGGAGCCATGATCTTGTCAAAGTAATATACATGGGGCCAGAGCTGCCACACCATGTCATATGCCTCGAATCTTTAGAATATCAAAAGGGGCCAAAGTAACCTTTGACTGGGCCTACGGCAACACTGTGCCCCAAAGTACTGTTTGCAAAGGTAAGAGAGCAGTCATTTTGACCACTGGCCCGAGATCTACTGCTCTAAAAATTAAAAACAGAGCTGAGAATTGACGCCGCTGTGGGATGTTATCTGCGCAGTAGACAGGCCCTCCTTCTGCTGATGTGCTTGCTCCCCTTCCCTTTATCTCGTCAGGGCTCCTCGCCTCCGTCTCCAGGTCAGAGCACCATTCAGGCTTCCACCTGAATCAGTGCGTCCCGAACAGCTATTCTTATTGATCTCAGTAAACGCTTGTTGCCTCTCACTTTGAAAGGCCTTTTTATTTCTAAGTTAACATATTTAAGACTAAAGCTGGATGACGGAATGTCAGGAGATGAAACCTGGTGGCCAGACAAGTGTGTATGTGTGTGAGAGAGAGAGAGACAGACAGATAGACAGACAGACACAGAGACAGACAGAGACAGAGACAGAGGGACTGAACAACAGCCTCTGACCCAGGCGGTGATGGCGCGGTTGGTGTCTCAGGCTGAGTTCGTGGAGGCAGACACTGAGGGAAAGATGCACGTGCTGGGGGTATGTTAGGTGTAGTGCTCTTGACACCAGTGCCCGTGGGGAAGGGAAGGCAGCAGGAGGGGCAGAGGGAGCGATGGGCTGCAGTGCGCCTTGCTTTGTGGCCTCAGCTGACCCCAAGGGAGCTCTAAAGCTAGGGCAAGCTTTCAGAGCTGTTCCAAGTTGGGGCAAAGGGGCCATGACTTTACACCCTGCACTGACCAGTCACTGGGGGTTGGCTGCCCTGGAAAGGGGTGTGACCTTGAATGAGGCAGCCTGCTTCAGCCCGGGTAATTCCTGAAGAGGGCTGACAGCTCAGAGCTGGCCGCTGACCACCTCCCCAGCAGTGGGGGTGTCATTCCTTCAGTCCTGAGTGGGGGTCTGTCTGGGCAGTGCCAGAGAGCATTGCCAACACCAAGTGAAGAATTGAGAGTAATGAGAACTAAAATTAGGTCAAAGCCAGACACCGTGCTGAGGTGAGAAAGAATCAGGTGTGGGCCAGGAAGCAGGTGTTTAAGCTGGTTTTCAAGACAGAGGTAGGCTCAGGTCGGGTCCCTCAATTTCAAGCCCCAGCCCCCCCCAAACAACGGTCTGTTTTAGAACCATGCCAAATGGCCGAGCTGGGTGAAAGCGCAAGTCTGGGAGGCAGGCGCCTGAACAGAAGGGACCCCACACACCAGCACGACCACCAGAAAGCTCACATTTGCAGCGCGCCCAGCACATGCAGAGCCCTGTGCTGAGCGCTGTACGTGTGCTGTCCCACCGATCTCCAAGACGGGCTCCAGAGCTAGACAGCACAAAGCGGGCCACTTCAGTCAGAGGTATGGACAGGCTCCCCCATAACCAGCGGGTCCCCAGCCTCCAGCTCCAGCCCCTACCTCCCTCCTGAGCTCCAGATCCACAGGTTCATTTCCCTGATGGACACCTTTGCTTGGACATCCACAGGACATTCCAATTCAAATGTCCTAAACCGCCCTTGTCTTTCACCCTCAAACTTGGGTGTCCTCTGCTGTCCCAAACTTCAGGTAATGACACAGCAGCCACCCAGTTGAACAGGGCAGGACACATCACCCTTGACTACTGGATCCTCATCTCACCCCCACATCCAACAGGGCCTGTGGGTTCCACGTCCTTCATAAGTCTGGAATCCCTCCCTCTCTCTCCATTACTTCACTGCACCATGAGCCCCCCTTACCTCCAGAAAGCCTGTCTCTTTGACAAGTCTTCCTGCCTCCAAACTTGCCCCTTCCAATGCCTTCTCTTTGTACACACACAGGATCTTTCTGAAAGGTGAATGTCCTCTACTAAAACCCCTTCTATGTCTGCCCTTTGTCTTCAGGATAAAGCCACATGTCTCTCGTCTCTCCTCTCCCTCTCTCTCTCTCTCTCTCTCCTGCGCACACACACCTACACATGCATTTACACTCCACATTTGTGCTCTCCAGTGAGGTAGCCACACATAGTTATTGGACACTTGGAACTGTCCCCAATCCAAATTGAGAAGTGTAAAATATACACCAGATTTTTAGCACTTAGTGTGAAAAGAAAGAATCTAAAATATCTCACTGATAAGTTTAGATTGATTACATGTTGCAATTTTGGTTAACGTGAATATCTGGTTAATTAATTAGTCTCGCCTGTTTCTCATCACTTTTTAAATGTGGCTACCAGAAAATTGCAAATTACACGTGTGACCTGCATTCTGATTCCATTAGACAGAGCTGCTACGGTCCCTCAGGATGGAAGGACACCCTCCCATCCCACCAATGCCTAGGGGTTTTCCTAGCTCAGGGGTCAGGAAACACACCCTAAGAATTCAAACTGGCCTAAAATAAAGACAATGATCATTGCAGAGCGTAGCCTCTGTCTGTAAGAAGTGGTTAAGAGGTAGCCGCCAAGGGGACCTTTGTTTTTTAGGTACGAGGAAGCCCTGCACTGGCTCAAGGCAGAAGAACCAAGAGTTCTGCATAAAAATGCCAAGGACTCTGTCCCCACCGTGAGCCGGAAACTGAGCAGGGTGTGCCACAAGGAGGACAAACCCAGCCAGTTCTGCCCCTGAGAATGGTTTGCTCAGGAAGATGAGTGTTTGGTGGGTGTGGGTTCTGACTGCACTGGCAGGCAGGAGATCAACCCCCACAGGTCAGAGGGCTGGGGCTGTCCAGACATGGGGAGTGGCCAATGTGGGGCCGCAGAGAAGATGAAAGACAGTGGCTCCTCCTCCAAGAGAAAAGGAAAAATGAACCTTAAGAAAGAGACCAAGGCTCAGAAATCCCTTCCAAGTCCCTTCAATTGTTGGCAATCTTGCTGGGACCCTCTGAACAGTCACCCCTCACAGAGTTTTGAATATTTTCTCCTGAGGTGTCACTTCCATCAGGCACCATCAACAATACAGTAACGTCTGCCACACTCTCATAGAACTGCACAGTGGGAATGGGGAGGGGAAGCAGGGAAGGGACGTGCGGTCTACCTGTCATGATGCTCCAAGGAGCAGCTGCACATTGACGGGGCGGACTTCCCGGGACTCTAGTGATGAGCAGGGATCCACGGTAGTGCTGGGAGCAGCCAGGAGGAGCACTGAGCAGGGAGCTGCAAACCGATGGGAGGCTCAGGAGAAGCTGAGAAACACCCCTGCTTTCCCAGTCTGCCCCGGAGGAAGATGATCTTGGGTGGAAGACTTGCCCTTACCCCGTCCGGCTTCCCCTTCTTCCTGAGCTGTGTTTCTCTCCCCAGCCACTGCCTCCCTCACTTATCTTCAGGACTGAATTCAGGCATCACCTCCTCCAGGAAGTCTTCACAGATTGCCCTCGGTCTGGGCAAGTTGTTCTTCCTCAAGCTTCCCATGATGCCCACTCATGACTCCATTGTCACCATCTGTGTGTTTAACTGATATCCCCAGCAGTGGGCACATTCAGGGCAGGAAGCTGATGTTACTTCTCTTTGTTATCCCAGAGCTCAGCTCAGGCTCCAACACACAGTGGGCGCTCGGGGGACACTTGCGAATAAATGAACAGTATTGGCCAGATCTTGGGTATGAAAGGAACGGCCCACAACTCTTCAAGCCCCAGCTGAAGCTCAGCTCACTTCTGGCTCCAAGAAACTTTTGATTTGCAGCTTGACCATCTACAGTTTCCAGAAATAACCCCTGTCCTCCCCAAAGCTCTAGGACCGGAGCAGATGACGGGACATTTGGAGGCCCTCTGATGAGAGAGTTTTTCCTAATTCTCCCATCATCTAAACAAACTGGGATCCTGATTGATAGAAGAGTCATTTTTACAAAGACTAGGAAAAATGGCTTTTAATATCACTTTTTAAGAAAGAAAGTATGGCCCCTATAAACTGTTAAACTTCACTTTATTGACCATAAATCTGTATTTTGCTCAATGCAAAAGTTTTTCATCTTGTACAGAAAAGTGCTGAAACAGCGACAACTGCCGAAAACAAGAAGTTTTCTCTTACGGACAATTTATATGAAAAAGTTATTGAATTTCTGGTTAGCGAGGCCAGGCCAGGCATCTCACAGCTTCCCACTCAGAGCCAGGCCAGTGGGGACAAGATGCGACCCATTGCTGATCAATGTCAAGAAAAAATTAACCAATTGTAAGTCTATTAAGTTGCGGGCACCAGGGATTTCAAAGCCCCGAGCAAAGATGTGCTTCTCCCCGAGGACATTGAAGCGAGGCTCTCTTTGCTGAAAATGCAGCCAGCCTTTCTGCCAAAGGAAGGGAGGGAGAGCTGACTCCGGGGAGTGCCTACTAGCTACCAGGTGCTTTCGTAATTCCTGTCTCCCTGAATCCTTGGAAGGACTCCAAGAGGTAGGCTTTACAAGCGGCCAAGTGGAAAACTAGAGAGGTTAAATAATTTATTTAAACCCTCCCAGCCAGGAAGTTGCTAATTTTCTTTGAGCCTCAGTTTCCCCATCTGCACAAAGTTGTCGCTCAGGAAATGTTAGCTTCCTTCCTGAAGTCAGGGATCTGAAGCCAAGCCAGGCTGGTTCTGAGACCCATACTTTCTCCGCTGCAGAAACTACTTCCTTATCCATCTCCCTGAAACTGGTTTCCTTCAGGAAGTGGATTGTTGGACCCCCTGTGTATACACAGGCAGAGGAACAATACCCTGCACAAAGAAAGTCAACACCACAGAAAGTTGTACATTTGGACAAGGATCTGGCAAGACGCTTCAAAGTACCTCCTCTCACTGCTTCAAGTGCCAGGAATTTTACCATTAGAGCTACACATTTTTGAATTCAGGCATTATCCCCATGTCAAAATGAAAAGACTCCTCATCAAGTTAACCTATTTTTAAAAAATCCATAATACCAGAACTCGAAAGGGTCCTCAGAATCATCTAGCGCAAGATCAGTGGTGTCTGTCTGTCTGGAGGGCTGTGCTGAGGAAGATCCTGAGGTAGGATCTGGGATGGGCAGCAAGGGGTGTAGTATTTATTCTATTAGTAACATCCGCTTTAGGCAGGGAAGCTTCTTCAGCGGTCTTCTAACCTTCGGTCTCCCCTTGCCCCTGAGCCCCTTCAAATTATCACCCCAACAAAGCTGCCAGAGCGATCCTTCTAACACAGAGATATTAATCCTCCAATTCACTGCCCATCTGCTTACCAGTAACACAAAATGCAGAGCCCTTCACGAGCCTCTCCTGCCTCTCTCTCTAGTTGCATCTCCTATCACTCCCCCCTCCACATTAAACCCCAGCAGTACTACCCTACTTGTATTTCCCCAGATACTCCATGTCTCCTCACACCACCACACTCTTCAAAGTGATCTACATAGAACAGCTTCTCTCCACCTGCCCAGATAGCAAACTCCTGCTCATCTCTCAAAACCTGAGAGTGAACCCCTGAGGCCTTCCTTGACACCCCCAGCAGACATTCATGCTCCTTCTCCAGTGCTCCCCCTGCACCTGTTAGAGTCTTCCATTAGGCCTTTATTGCATTGCTATGAGCCTCTTAAGGACAGGAACACACAGCTTGGATCCTAACACAGTGAACGGACAATTCTGAGGGTGTCCATGATTGAATAACTTTCCTTTCTCAATTTGTATGTTTGTTCATCACACTTTGAAACCTAGGTAGATATTAGCCACACCCTTTCAAATAGATACATCAGAGATGGCAGTGCAGGCAGACGTGGCTCTCCTCTCCACACAGCCACAATAAGAGTACAACTAAAATGTGAAACAGCCATCGCTCAGAATCAACAGAAATCGAGTTGAGTGGAAGTCTGAGAACTATGGGATTAAGGAAACCACGTCCATTCAGACTGGTAGGGGGGGCTGTTTTCGCATCCACATCCACACGTGGAAGATAAAAATTCAGGGGGAATATCTCAGGAGCAAGGAGTCCCAGCCCCACACCAGGCCCCCCAGCCCAGTGTTCCAGTGCCAAGAACACAAGTCCCCACAACCTCTGGCTGCAAAAACCAGTGAGGATTGAGTCAGTGGACAAAACTGATGAAGCCCCAAGGAGTTCCTCTTAAAGAACCCACACATGGACTCGCCTACTCAGACTCTCCTTCTCACCTTTCTCTGAACTCTGGCACAGAAGAGGCGGCTTGAGGGGCATGAGTGGCGTGCAGGGGGAGACTGAGATGTCTGGCATCAAGGCAAACAGAGGCCATTGTCCCTTTTCTGGGCCCTCTCCCCACAGAGCCAGCAGACTGGTGCCATATCTAAGATTCCATCAACCTGGATAACTCGGCTTGGTCCCCAGAGATTCTGCCCCACCCAACTTATGGGCCCAGCCAAGCTGCTTTTCCATATGAATGGCAGGTCTTGGCTCATGCTTCACAACTTCCTAAACCCTGTCAAACAAGCAGCAGCTGGCCTCTGTGAGCCTCAGGCCCAGAACTTAGCAACCTAGATTCATAACTTGGCTTCACCTGGAAATCTCCAAGCCCAGCACAAGTAGCAGCCATTTCAGATTGTTTTACAGCTCAGGCAGGGTGCCCCAGGGAAAACGAAGGTGGGGTTGATCTTTTGCTGCACCACCCAGGAAACCCCAGGGCCAGTGCACCCAGTGGACAGCTACAGACCACATCAGGGCACAACCACCCTGCCCCTACACTGCTGATCCTCCACAAAGGGCAGAGATTGGTTGTAAGTGGTCATAGCCAATGCTTGCAGCTGACTGACCTGGGTAAATCCCTCCCATTGATCTGCCAGTAGCAATCAAGGCTCAACTACAAGAGGAGGGGGTACTCAGCCCACACAAAGGGTACAACTCAAGTACCCAACTTGGGTGATGGAGAGGCTGAGCTACTGGACCCTATAGGA